>JAJHUR010072932.1:25606-37397 GCA_027495735.1 Lutjanus campechanus
CACTACAATCCCAGTGCCATTTAGTCCCATTATATATTTAGTCCCATTATATTGGCGAGAAGACGGCTGATATCTCCAAAACTCTGCAACTCACACCAAAAACATCTAGATGGATACATTTTAATTTTAAGATTTTGGGGTGAACTGTCCCTTTAAGATAAGTATACTAAAATGTTCTTGGTGAAAGACGTCCATTTAACATCAAGTCTGTTTTCATCAAACATGCACATCTGGATCAAAACCAGTTCAAATGTGAGAGTGAGTCTCTCTATTTTGTTCACCTCTCTCCGGCTCTCTTTGAACTGTGTCCGTTATTTTTTGGATTCCACGCCTCACAGACCTGTGCGTGGTCGTTGCAGTGGTTTCTGGGAATGCGAGCTGCCTCCCTGGGTCAGCTATGTGCTAATAGTCTTACACTGTTCTGAGAGGTGGTAGTGACACATGAGGCTGAGGCTTCTCTCCTCCTCCCCCCAGAAATAGAAAATCACTCCGACACACTGTACTTTCTTGAACGGCTATGTGCACTTATAGATCTACTACACTGCTGACCTGAATTTAAAAAGTGTGAACTGATCTGTGCTAGGACACCTCATACAGAGCGTTTCAACTAAAGGCGTAAAAAAAAAGGCCTTACCACATATACAGTATACTGCATTTTGCATCTGCACAGAGGTGTGAGTGTGTGTAAAAATATTTTCACCTGCATGCTGTTTGTGATGGCAACCCACTTGTTTTGTGTTAGGTGATATGTGCACATAGAGAGAGGTAAGACTCACAGCATTAATCAGATATTGCGGAAACACGCTGTTATTTTCATGACACACTTATTAAAACAAGATTTATAACTGTATCTGACAAACTGTTTAAAAAACAAAGAATGGTGGTGAAGCATCTTTCTATCCACAAGCAAATAAATTGAATAAAATTTAAGAATTTTATAAATAAATACATCCCAAACTGATCTGATCAACAAACAGTCAAACCTGAATTAAAATCAAAACATCAGTGAACCAAATTAAATCTGGTGCAGGTATTTGTGTACATGTAGTTTAGTTTGTGACCTCACATCACCTGACGTGTGGATTTAATCAGAGAGACGTTGCGGTTTTCCAGCAGCACCTAAACACAACATGCATTTGTTGATCAGAGGACATTTAAAATGATTTATCTGCATAGAAAAGACATGAATATGTTAGATTATGTTGCCCACATTTTTTGAGGACTCGTGTGTCTCACCTCAGCTGAACAGTCACCTTGCAGAGAATGAGTCCAGGTGTGAGCAGGTAGAGTCGGACTCAGTCAAAGTCACAGCGCCCTGTTAAGTGAAAGGCCAGAGATATGGTCAAAACAAACGAAGCACTGATGATACACAAACTCCAGCACACACACCACCATGCAGCTCACTGCTCTGCCTGGAAGTTATTAGAGCGTTTGTCATTCATCCAACTGCACAGCTGAAATGAAGACTTTCATCTCAGAATCTGCCGTGTGTGTTTTGTGGGAGGAAACGTGTTACCTGACGTTCACTGATCAGTGTTTCATCTGCTCCCTCTAAAGTGCTCATAGTATTTTAACAGGTTGCGTGTCAGTGTCAGTGTGTCAGGGCATAAATGTTTGAACATAAATGCTTGAGCACAAGAAGATGCAAAATCACCACATAAACAACACAAAACAACCAAAAAACAGATGGAAAATTAAGACATACAAAATAACTACAATGAAATGCAAAATGACCAAAAAGAGAGAATTTACAAACTACAAACAGGCAGAAGACACTTACAAGATGAGACACCTGCAAAATTATTGCAAAGACACAACCTGACCGACCATGACAAGATGCAAAACAACCACCAACAGACAGAAAACGACAAAGAGACACAAACTGACCATCAACAGCTACAGAAGGGAAACAACTACAAAGAACTGCAAATTGACCACAAAGAGACCGAAAACAACTGAAAACAGACACAAAATGACCACAGTCAGATGCAAAGAAAGCTACAAACAGACACAAATAGACCACAAAGAAACACAAAATCACCTCCAAGAGACACAGAGAAGCAAAACAACAACAAAAAAAACAGACAGAAAACAACTACAAAGACATGCAAAACAACAACAAACAGACAGAAAACAATTACAGAGATGCAAAACAAATACAAAGATGTTACAGTGACAGAATTTAGTTGTGAGTTTGGAGAGAGTGTCGGTCAGAGTGTTGGTAGAAGTACTTCATCAATGACGCATTACACAGATAATCTAAAATATACATTACAAAGGTGGTAATGTGTGTAAAATGTGTAGGTACAGTGATAGTGTTGGCAGTTTGATAGTTAACGAAACACTGAAGCAGCCTCCTTGTCTTTCTGTCTGTCTCTTGATTGGTTTCGTCTCCTGGACATGCCTCTTCATCACGAGGAATATCTCTCCACAGAGTGAACCTCATGAACAGAGGTGATACATCAACCCTCCAGCCTGCTGGCATCACACATGTTTTCCTCTCAATCTTCAATTCTACAGTGAGTTAGAGAAATGACAGTCAGATGAAATAACCAGTGACTGTGGACTCGACTTTATTTGCTTAAACTTTGCCTGAGACGTAGTGCAGACATTCCCAGGCTCTGTGGTAATTTAACATGTGTCTGCAGACTCATACTGAGGGTCACACACCTTCTGATCGGTATGGATGACACTGCAGGGGTCCATCTGCAGACCTGTTGATTTAGACGTGGTCACAACAGAAATAACTCCGGGGGTCAAACCTGTGGCACACTTCTCATCTTTCAGTGAACTGAGAGAGGACGGAGCAGTCAGACAGCAGGAGGAGGACGGACAGACTCTTTTTCATTATTTAACTGGGGACGTGGAAGCTTACTGAGAAAAGTTACTGATCATTTTCTTTTCGATTTCAACAACTTCAACAACAGATATTTTAGCCAGCATTTCAAATCGTATAGTAATGCTGCAGGTTTGATCTTAAAATATGATTTATTACCCTGGCCTTACTTCTGTCATTTTGTCTCCCACTGCTGTCAGCTATGATAACAGTGTACTCCACACTTTCATCATTGATCAGATTAAGTCTTTTACTGACAATCAGTAACATTCATTAAAAAGTATTCAAACAGCAGTAAAACTAGCACAAAACATTCTCATGTTCAAGAGGAAAAATGATCACAGAAAGAAAAAAAGAGAAAAATGGTAGAAAAATATTAAATCAATTACAAGTAAAAGAACTGGTGTTAGAAAAACACTTCAGCAAAAGTACAAAGTACTTGTCTTAAAAACTACTCAGAGTATTAGTTACTTTTTAACCGCTGATGTTTAATACATTATCAATAGCAGCATTCAATCAAAGAGGTTTCTGTTTCTCCAAATCTTCAGTCTAAAAGACTCCCAGCATCCTCTCTGTTCTGATCAGTGCTCACAGTCACCTCTGCAAACTCAGGTCACAAATTTTTAGTTTTCCTTAACTGATAGTTGAAAATGCTAACAATTAATCATTAATGATGTAGTAATAATTGTAATAATGTTTTTTTTTAAACTCATTTTTATTTTTTTCTGTTTTGTTTTGTTACTGACAGTTACTGACTTTTATAGACTATAGATTACATATTCATGGTTTCAGTCTTAATTGGTTAAACTAAATCAATTAATAATTAATCATTAACATCCTTATTTCAAACCTGTGCTGCTGCACTGTTTACTTTTTAGACCATATGTCCTGGTTTTCATTGGCTCGTTTGTGATCAGATCACCTGATTGGCTACAAAAATGCAGATGAGAGGTTTGGATATTAAGTCAAATTGTATTCAATACTCTTCAGTACTTATGATTTTGAAAGTAACTAAGCAGATTACATGGTGAAGTAAATACTTAAGTTCGAGTTAAAATACAGACTTGAAAATCTACTCATAAAAGTATAAGTGCCCCAAAAACTATTTAATTACAGTAACTTGAATATTTGTAATTTGTTATTTCCACCCATGAAAATAATCCTGAAGTTGTGACAGTTAGCAGAAATACAAAATGTACCAGTGGAATTACTGAATAATACAACAATAGGATGGAATGAGTCCAGTAAATCCAGTGAAAAGGGTCAACAACTTTTGCCCACTGTCACTACGTCTCTGAGTCACACTCATTCACTTTAAAGCAGGGGTCTGTACACAGTCACATGCTGCTGTAGTAGATAACAGCAGCTGTGTGTTGCCATAGCAGCAGCTCCACAAGACATCTGGGAATTAAAGGTTTAATATGGTTCCCATGCCAACCCCCAATAATCTCCCCTGTGGCTGTGTGTGTACAACAGTTATTGTGTACTAACACACGAGGCACACTCCCATCCTCGCAACAGTTGCACACAGGAAGACACTCTGGTTAATTTGGTTCAGTTCAGTTCAGGGGTGCAAGCAGTGACATCACAGTGACGTGGGATAATCCATCTTTGTTCAAATGTTTAGTAAATTAAAGGAGGGCTGTGGCTTCACCTTGTCTCACTGTTGGGTGTGACTGTGATGTAAATGACAACAACATTCACCACAACAGAGGTGTTGTGGTGAATGTTGGACATTTGTTTACAATGAAAACTTCACCAGGTTCAGTCGTCATTCATCCAAAAAGTCTACACACAGTACATTTGTAAACACATATGAATGTGATCAGGGTTGGGAGGGTTACTTTGAAAATGCATTCTGATACAGTTACTGATTACCTGTTAAAAAATTTAATCCAAGTATCACAGTGTTAAAGTATTGCAACTTGAGTATTTTCCGTTACTTTTAGATTACCTCTACATAAAATATGATGAATTGTTTAGACTAAAGTTGGTTTTTCGGGTTGCAAGTAACAGTTATTTTCATTCTCAATTGATCAATTAATTGTTTGGTCCATAAAATGTCAGAAAATTGTGAAATATGTTGATCAAAGCTCAAGATGACGTCCTCAAATGTCTTGTTTTGTCCACAACTCAAAGATATTCAGTTTACTGTCAGAGAGAAGTGAAGAAACCAGAATATATTCACATCAAAGAAGCTAGAATCAGGGATTTTGGACATATTTTCTTAAAAATTACTCAAACTGATTAATTGACTATCAAAATAGATGCAGAGTAATTTAATAGTTGATTAATAACATTAATCATTGCAGCTCTAAGTGTTTTATGTTCATTGCTGTGTTTATTAGTTTGTCCAGCTGTTCCTTCCTTTATTTTGCACAATTGATTGATTTAAAGACAGAAAATGTTGAAATGTTCACCAGTGAAGCATTTTTTCTCTAGAGGTCATGGTGATGAATTAGCAGCTGTGTGCACTGTGCAAGGTAGGATACCATTATTTATTTTAAACCTTTAATCCTATTAATAATCCCCATTTTTACTTGATGTACCTGTAATCTGATAACTCTAATGGAATACAGTTACCTTCTTTTGTATCCAGATTACGTAATCCCATTAGATGTAATCTTTTACTCCCAAGCCTAAATGGGATATCTTACCTGGAAATCCATAATATATCAAAACATATTTCTGTAAATTATTTTTTAAAGATTATTTTATTCTGGTTTTTTGCTTTTATTTGACAGTGACAGGCAAAGACATGACAGGAAAAGGGTGTAGAGAGAGAGAGAGGGGGGATGACATGCAGCAAATGGGCTGCAGGCGGGAGCCAAACCGGCAGCCAATGCAGAGGATCGACAGCCCCAGCACATGGGGCATGGCTCCACAAACTGAGCCACAGGGGCGCCCCTTCTGTAAATAATTTGACCTTTTTGTCAGCGTTCTGTAGTGTTTCTGATGCCTGACTTCAGCAGAGTTCTAGCAGATTCATCTAGTTCTCAGGCTAATGAAGCCTTACTTTGTGAGGTAGAATCCATATTGTCAGGATCCAAGCTATCAGTTTGTGTCCACACAAGAGGTGGTGCAGGCCAATCAGCGTCCTTGGAGGGACTAATGGCAGCTATGGACATGGTTTTAGGTGTGCCGACAGCGAGAAGTGTCCATGGAAGCAGCAAACAAACAATGGCGACTCCTGAAGAGGTTAGCATAGATACTGTGATAGATGAAAGGTTTGGATATTAAGTCACGCCCAGGAACTTTGTGCTCTTCACCCTCTCCACAGCAGTCAAGTCAATTTTATTGACTTGACTCGCACAGGCCTAGATTGGCAGTTGGAAAAGTCCCCTTTATTCTGATTGGCTGTTGGAAAATACCCCTGGATAGTGGTTGCCTGCTAGAAAAATCCCCTGTGCTGTGATTGGTTGGTATAAAATCCTCCTTAATTCTGAGTAGCTGTTGGAAAACTCCCCTGTATTGCGATTGGCCATTTTGAAATCCCCCTTTATTCTGATTGGCTGTTGGAACAACAAGCTTTAACAAGCACGTCCAGACATGAACACATTACTCCTGTGCTGTCGTCACTCCACTGGATTCCAGTTCGTTTTAGAATTGATTTTAAACTTCTGTTGTTTGTTTTTAATGCCATCAATGGCCTGGCTCCCTCCTACTTGTCTGAGATTTTAACTATCCATGATCATGGCAGGGCCCTGCGTTCTTCGGGTCAGCTTCTGTTAGAAGTCCCAAGGTCGAGATACAAACAGTGGGGTGATCGTTCTTTTGCTGTCGCTGCTCCCAGACTGTGGAACAAACTGCCCCCCGACATTCGCACCACTACTGATCAGTCAAAAACCTGTGTTTTTATGAATTGTTTTATGTATTGTTTTATGGCTTTGATGTAAAGCACTTTGGGTACCTTTCGGTAATTGTAAAGCAGGGTTAAAAAGCAGGGTGGAGACATTTTGTGTTTGTTTTGTGTTCTTTTTTAACATTTTATCCGTGGTCACCATTCACTGCCATTGTACTGGATGAGGCTGCTACCCTGTTTTCTGCTGAAACTCCAGGATTGTTTTGTGAACTGAAGACCTTCACCCATCCTCACATCGGCATAGTGGTGAGTATTGATTGGGTTATCATGTAAAGTGGAGTATCACTTGAAGGCAGCATTTCGGGCCTTCAGGAGCCTGTAGACCTCCCCTGTCAGCCATGGCTTCTGGTTGGCCCTAACAGTGATGGTCTGTTACATCATCAGTGCACTTGGTGATGTAGGCAGTGACAGTGTCAGTTTACTCCTGGAGGTCAGTGGTATTATTGTGGGTGGCAGTCTGTTTGAACACATCCCAGTCTGTGGTGTTAAAACAGTCTTGGAGTGCTTCTGAGGACCCTTCTGGCCACACTCGTACCTGTTCCCGAACTGGTTTGGTGACTTTAACCAGTGGTCTGTATGCCGGTATTAGCATAACAGTGATGTGGTCTGAGGCGCTGAGGTGGGGGAGGGGAAGGGCCTTGTAAGCTTCTCTCTGGGTGGTGTAAACATGGTCCGGTATGTTGTTTGCCCGAGTTGGAAAGTTTATGTGTTGATATAATTTGGGAAACAAGGTCTTGGAGTCTGCATGGTTAAAATCCCCCGCCAGAATGAGAAAAGCATCTGGATGGGCTGTCTGCTGCTCACTGATGTGCTGGTACAGTTCATTCAGCACCTCACTTCTGTGGTTGTTGTTTGAGTGCGGAGGGATGTAAACAGCGGCGACCAAGATGGCTGTAAATTCCCTCAGTAGGTAGAATGGTCGGCACTTAATGACCATAAGCTCCACCGATGGTGAGCAGTGTTTGCAGACCACAGCAGCGTTGCGACACCAGGCGTCATTGATGTAAACACAGAGTCCCCTGCCGCAGGTCTTACCACCTTCGATGTGTGGTCCAGTTTATTGTCTAAAGAGCGTACGTTGGCCAGTACGATAGTGGGGATGGCCGGCTTGTGTGGGCTAGCTGCTAGCCTGGCTCGGATACCTCCGCGCTTACCCCTCTTATGCTCCCACCGCTTGTGGTGCCTCCACTCTGGGCGAGGTGCGGGAGAGTGGGTCAAAGTTGGTGCAGGCCTCTGGAGAAGACCGCTGTCTCGTAGCTCTTCTCTTTGCTTGGAGTTAAACTCAAAAAAGTTGTTCTGCTGTTGAGCAGGAACTTGTGGGTGTATGTGCCTCTGAGCTGGTAGACTCAACGAAGACTTACAAAAACACAGTGACTTACACAACAAAGAACACAACAACACCGTTTTGTCAGGAGAGAGAGAAGCCGCAGCGTGTACACATGCCTCCATCTTGGATCATCTTGCTGATTTCGTGTGACTCCAAAATCAACAGAAAAACAGGACAAACTGTGACTTGAAAGTCCCAGTAACCACTCTCTCTAATGCTGCCACTTACCTGAGGCCCAAACCAGCTGCCACCATTTCCTCAGCTCCCCGCTCCACTGAGACCTGCCCAAAACTGAGGAACTGAACAGCTGTCTGCTGTCTCCTGGCTGTATGAGGAATCACACCATCATTATACAGGGTTACTTGCTGTGTATGTTGGTAAGTAAATGGTAAATGGACTGTATTTATATAGCGCTTTTCTAGTCTTCTAGACCACTCAAAGCACTTTCACAATTACAGGTCACATTTACCCCATTCACACACACTTTCACACACTAATGACAGGTGGCTTCTTCTTCTACAGAAGACCCAACCTGTGCATCAGAATTCATTCACTCACAGTCATACACCGGTGGCAGTTCGGGGTTCAGTGTCTTGCCCAAGGACACTTCAACATGTAGACTAGAGGAGCCGGGAATCGAACCACCAACCCTTCGATTGGGAGACGACCTGCTCTACCACTGAGCCACAGCTGCCCAAGTAAGTGTGTGTTGCACTGGTGAAATGACACGGGGGAATATTTCAGTGTCATGTTTCAGTGTGTGATGCTGAGGGGCTGCATGAGACAGATGATGTCATGATTGGCTGTCTCTGTTATGTGTGTGAACAGTCGGCAGGAGACTGATTATTTAGTTCATTTATTTCAACACAGTATCACCTCGTTGTTCAAAACTGGAATAAATAACTTCCAGCTTCACGGAACTTAAAGGGACAGTTCACCCAAACACTGAAAAGAGGCCTGGACATGAAACATGTGCCGACTGATTTTTGTACACGTTTGCTTCATTGAAATATTGAAGGGGGCGCAATGGAGCCATTTTGCAACATTGACTAAATATTGTCTTGTAGATGTATTTAGGCTGAGTATCTGATCAAACATGTTACGTTTGGGGTGGATTCAACCATGACGTGCAAAGTTACAACAACTTCCTGTTTCGGCAGAACATCAAGACTTGACGCCACAGTGACGTCCTTCAACAACAGCTAAATATTTTAACAACTTTTAACAGAGGAGTACAGTGACTGATAGAGAGCTGAACATTATGATGTCACAGTGAAGTTGACCGTTGACCTTTTGAATAAAGATAATGGGGAAAAAACACATGGTGAGGGGACACTCATCCCCCAGCAGCCCCTTCAGGAGGTGCCCTCTGGCTACTTGATTGGCTGTTTCCAACATGGCGGCCAGGCTCAGTTCTTCACTCCAGAATCTTTCAGACCTCTTTCACAGTGACATTTTTTATGTCAGTGAAACAGGCAGCGTCAGAGACACTTATGCAAATAATTTTGATTACAGTTATATTCCAATTGTTATGTGAAGGCTTTAAATAAATTTCACTTCCCCTCAATTTCATTTAATTAAACATGATTCAAGACTCAGAAGATAAATTTACAATGTTTAGAATTAACTATTAACAATTTGATGTTCGCAGCAGAGTCTTTAAAAACAGTTACATTTGCTGAACCTGCCTCACACATTTACCTCACTGGTTTCAACAGGACATTAATATAGAAACCTGCTACAGGTGATGTGGACATTGTGGACTACAGGAAATGGTGGTACTATTTTGTAATTGTGTTTTTTATATGATAGTGTTTTTTAGCAGAGAAATTATTCTCTGTTTCCTGCCCAGGGACTACAGATGGAAATTAGCTTATAGCTAACTCTGGTGCGGCTAAGTAGCTGTGCACTGTCCCTGTTAAATAAATAAATGAATGAATAAATAAATAAATAAACATGTCATTTTATATTGGTGGACACAAACATGAGACACTTCAAACTACATACAGATAAACTAAATTACACTAGAATATAATTAGAGTCTGATGACGTCTGTCTTGTGCAGACTGGACAAAAGCTTTAAATACACATGTGAGTTCAGACCAGAGAACCAGTAACATCTGGAAAAGATCCTAAAGTAAAAGAGGTTCTCCTCCATTTGTCACCTCGAACATTAACACTCAAAACATTTTATACAATTCATTCATTCTTGAACGTACCTGTGAGTCCATAAAAAGCTTCTTTCATTCAAAATTGCGATGTTGTGCAGAATTCAGTCCCTCCAGGAAGTTGTGAAGTTGCGATTGATTGGGTGGGGGTCAGCTGTCATGTGCTGACTCAGAAAGACCACCAGCCTGGGTTTGACCTGCTGTGTCACACTGACATGTTGGGTGGGGTGTGCTGCTCACCCGACCTGTACACACACTGTAGGAAGCGCGTGTAGTCTTTTTTGATACAAACACTGGGGATGCAACTGATCTTGAATCAGGTGAAGGGGGGTACAGACATGATGGTGTGTTTAATGTCACTGCAGAAATGTGACATGAGAAAAAAAAATCTGCTGCGCGTTCACTTCACTGACAGCTCAATGTGAGGAATTCAAGTGTTTGCACAACAGTTTGAGACGTTCAGCTCGAGTCAAATCATTCATTAGCGCTAATTAAGAGACGACAGGGATTATTAAAGAGGGAGTCTGAAATGATGAGGAGGGAGGTTTGAAGTGTCACCGTGCACAAGATGAGGGAGGAAAAGATGAGGAGGTGTTTGCTTAGAGACGCTGAGTCATAAATTTAGCATCTGTCAACAGATAATCACAATGGCAGGGGGCTGGAGTCAGTCCCTGTGCTGCAGGAGACAGACAAAGACGAGGAACACTCTGGAGAAATCCCAGATGACTCACAGGACTGACACATGCTCTGATCCCACTCTCACCTGTACAGGCAATTTAGACGAACCAATTCACTTGTCTGTGTTTGGACTCAGGACACCAGACCCAGGAGTTTCACACTGAAAGATGTCAATTATAACCAGTGAGTCACCTTACATTCTCTTAAATAGTTTTAAAGAGGTATAAATCTTTATTCATCACAAACCTCAAGGACAAACACACATTGTGATACATTGTGATTTGTGCAGAGGCAAAATATTTCAAACTTAAAGCGATACTCCACTCTGTGAGATTAAGCCATTCAGTATGTACTCACCACTATGCCGATGTGATGATAAGTGAAGATCTTCAGTTCACTAAACAATCCTGGAGTTTTAGGAGAAACAGTGTAGCAGCCTCATCCAGTACAATGGCAGTGATCGGTGACCACGGATAAAATGTTAAAAATAGCACACAAAACAAACACAAAATGTTGCGAGACTTCCACACATGCGTCCATTAAGATATATACAAAGTCTTGCGAGATCGACGCCATGTTTACATCCTACCGGCTACATGGTACAGCTGATATTTCTGCTAAAAACATGGCGAAAATGGCGTCTTTTGCGGTTAATTTTTAATGTCGCGGCTCACAGACACTTGGATTACTCCACACAAGCAGGATGGAGACATTTTGTGTTTGTTTTGTGTGCTATTTTAAACGTTTTATCTGTGGTCACCATTCACTGCCATTGTACTGGATGAGGCTGCTACCCTGTTTCTCCTAAAACTCCAGGATTGTTTGGTGAACTGAAGATCTTCACTTATCATCACACTGGCATAGTGGTGAGTACATACTGAGTGGCTTATTCTCACAGAGTGGAGTATCGCTTTAAACCT
>JAJHUR010072933.1:0-44315 GCA_027495735.1 Lutjanus campechanus
ACCAGCATGGAAGCTGAACAATTAACTAGTGTGGTGTTAGCCACTTCAGTTTATGTATATGCTATATTTAATATTTTTCACAGCTTTACTTGCTGTTTGACAGCCGTAACTGACAGGAAACTGGTGCTATATAAGCCAAATATAGCTCTCTCAAAAACAACCAAATGCCACAGGTAAAATCTGTCATTTTACCTTGCAGAAAACTGGAGTTGCTGGTCTTACTGGACTTACTCTCTACTAACTAACCTATAAGTTAGTTAGTTTGTTATTGTGTGACTTTTGTGTTTTAAAAGGATAGTTTGGATTCACTAAAGTCACACAATAACCCAGAGCAAACCAACAGGTCGAGGCAGCAGTAGACCAGCAACACCCATGCTCTGCGAGTACATAACATTGGCTTCCTGTGCTTTTATGCTGATGTTAAGAAGCTAAAATACGTGTTGTTGATGACGCTGTCCACAGCAGTGCATTGCTTAGCTTCCACGTTGGTGCTTGTCCCTGCTTCTTCAAACTGAGGGCGCTCCGACCAACATCCACTGTAGTTAATACACTAACTATCAATAAGTACCTCATACGATCTGATTAATAACAATGATGATAATAATAATGATGATGATCTGAACTATCCCTTTAAAGAACAAAAATTGTGTGCCCTTTTTATGATTTTTAAAAAAACAAAACAAAAACATTTTAATAATCTGACTCACCTAGGCACCGTTTCCAATGAGACTTGAAGAGTTATGCTTTATATTTAGTTTTGACTTTTGTATTTTCTTTTATGATATTGTACTTTGATTGTCAAAGTGTAAAAATGCAAAACAGTGAAGTCAAGAAATGACTTGTAAATGTATGTAATTATTACAAAGCTGGGAAATATTGACATGTACAGTTACATGTGTTGCTGATTTGAATATTTGACACATTTGTTGTACAGATGTTCTGGATACCCGCAGGCTGTCGAGTGTATTTAAATCCTTATTCTTGCTGTTTATCTGAAGCACCTCCACATTCACCCCTGTCTTAACAACTAGTCCTCACCCTTTTAATGGCATCTGTGAGTGTCACTCACTGTTTATTCCAACTTATGCATTGTCATACATATAATCAATAAAACAGATCATACTTCTTGGGCTTTTTTTTTTTTCATTTTTCGCCTTTATTTGGAATCACAAAAGTGTACATAGTCAACTTTAGCTAAATATCTTTACAAAGTGATACAGCTTCACAGCATTTTACAGTATAATTAAAACAAAATTAGAATATGTGTGGGGTTCAACATTAATATTTTTTTCCACTTGCCTGCCAGAAATGTACTTGCCCAAAGTCACTTTTTACTTGCCCGTATACATTTTTATTTATTTATTACCAGTTATCAAATAGCAGCAGAGACTAAAGTTAATGGTCATGTTTAATCTAGGGCTGCAACATCCATAAAATGTCAGACAGTAAAGAAAAATGTCTTTAAGTCCAAGGTGATGTCTTTAAACATCAGTCCAGACCCCAAAAATATTCATTTTAACATGACTATAACTGAGAAGGCTCAGTTCTTGAGCTCTCGAGGCTCTATTCAGAATTCCAAGCAAGTATTTTCTTTTAATATTTATAGTTGTTGAATGCAAAAATCCAAAAAGGAGTTTGCCCCAATTAAAAGTAATCTTTGTCCCGAATATAGTCACTAATTCTATTATGTGGTAAGTTGTTGTTGTTTTTTTTTCCTTTTTCATTCATTTTTGAGTTAACAATGCACATGAAAATGCTGTAACAGACACTGAACTTATATAGGACATCTATTAGGAGGGTAATCCCTTAAACCTGAATGTACATCACTTTTCAGTCACATATTGACATGGGATAAAGTGAAATGAACAAAAATAAACAGGTAAATCAGTAAGTGATACATTTCCCCAGTATCCTCACTAATTCTGTTATTCTGACACCAAAAAGTATGTACTTTTAGACAAGCGTAAAACAAGACCCTAAATGATGAGATTTCTGAACAGGTGTGATAAAATATACTGAAACGGTTGCCACTGAAATTCACAATAATTTGACCAAGCAGTTGTCAGTCTGACTGCTATAGTTTCATATTTATTTGATATCTTGCTGGATTTAACGGTAAAACCATGTTGAGAGGAAGAATGGGATGTGAATTGCTGTTTTACAGATACAGGCTTTGGAAAGACAGAGGGAGAGGTTATGTCTTCCCCAGCCTTCCTTCAATTATTCAGCACATGTATAAATATGAAGCAGGATGCTGATCTCAGAATAGATGGCAGAAAAGGAGCAGAGAATGGTGGGGAAAAAAACACAAAAGGAGGAGATGAAGGAGGCTTTGATTTAATAGATGACCAGTGTTGTAGAAATGACTGACTGCTGCTTCTTAACTCCACAGGGCTTTAGAGAAAGGCTTAACAAAGTAGTCACTGTTAATACCACAGCGCCATGTCTGCACCTCCATCCGTGTCTAGTCCTCCCGCCTCCTGTGATATAATTATCACGGTGGGATAAATCCGACAAGCTTATCATAAACCCAAATCCTGTTCGTAAGATTCATGATGATATTTTTGCTTTTTGTGGGCCTGGACCTTAGCGTGTTTCATCTTGGAGAGGAGGAGGAGGAGGAGGAAGAAGGGGAGGAGGCGGGGGAGAAAAAACAGATAGATGCGTGAGAGAGGGACTGTTACGCACGGTGCGTCTCCATCATGACGTCGTGAATTAGCTCAAGATCGTAGAGGGGGAGAGAAAAAAAGGAGGGGAGTGTGGTGAATCGGTGTTTCGTCGTTTCTGGGGATGCGTTTGTATATAGTGCATGTATATTTTTTGTATGGCTTTTTGTCATTTCTTACCTTTGCCATGCGCAACTGCAATACACGGAGGAAACCCGAATAAGACCCGATTTGTTTTTGTAACATTGTGTTTACGAACGGAGCAGCTTGCACAGTTATAGCCATATTAATATAGCCATAAAAACCGTTGCAAAGATGCATATTTTTACCAAATAATCCGACACCGGGCTCTCCCTGGCGGGTCCCATCCGGAGGACGCACTGTTATCTGGACTGAGCGCATCGAAACTAATAGTAAGTACACATGCTACAGCTTTGCTTCAGGGGGCTAGATGCTACTATTACTGTAGCTCGCTGTGTTAGACGGCATTTATCCCGAAAATGCTCCATTTCCCGTGTAGATAATCCAGACAGATGCCAAAGTCCTTCTTCATTTTGTATGCAAAGGCCATACATTTTCTACGGGCACAGGCCAGATTTGTTTTGAGTTCCCTCTTGTAAGAAACCACCACCATCCTGTCTGCATTTACCTTTTTATGCTTAGGGTGATATTTTACACCTTTTTAAGCAGCATGCAGCCGGTTTAAGCAGGTGACATCTTATTCTAGACGCTACTTTGAGGAGATCCATTCATATGAGGACTGTGCGGCTCGTTTAATATGGTCGGCCTTCCTCTACAGGCCATCACGGATTCCCTTGTCAACAGCCGACAAGTAACTACCGGCAGCATACGGTTGGTGGCACCCTTACTGTGACCCTCACGTCTCAATAGTTCATGCTCAGCCATGCACAAAATACAGCATCTGAGTCTGTGTGCATGTACCCCGGGTGGACCTGACTGGAGCCTGGAAATAGCCACTAAAAAAGGAGGAAGGCTCATTACATCACTAACGAACAGTCTCTGCTCTGCTTGGTGCCAGACTTTGGTGCCAGTTCTGTTGAAGCTTGTGGAGGATGCATGGAGAAACACACTAAATCCCAATATATATCTTCGTTGTATGACCTTTGATGAAGAAATGCCTTGAAAACACTAAAAACACCTGAACAGCACACTGACTGATTTTTCCAGATGTTCAGATTTGTTTCCTGTTGATCTCCAAATAGCATGATTGACACTGCATCCTCCATAAGCTTCCCTTCTTAAGTCCCGCCCCTTTTATGTACTCCAGTAGAAAGCCAAAGTCGCACTGCTTCTGTATGAAAACACACAGGCATCCTACAGTTCAGAGGCTAACGTTAGCTTTTGAGAGAAGAAAGTCATGACATCCATTTGTGTTGAGCAGTGTGTAGTCTTTCTAATAAGGTATCTTCACAGTCTTAATCTTGGGGTTGGGTTCTGAAATCAGGTGCCAACATAGGCCCAGTTCTCATACAACCAGTAGCAACCGGACTGAATCACAACACAAAATGTGGTACATCATTTCGGTAGTCTTACATTGCCAGACCTCAGTCCACAGCACTCAGCTCTGGAGAAGGGTCTGGCTCCACAGATAAACATTCTGTTACAGCAGACAACGTGATGCCACTTGAAGCAAGTGACCACACTTATACCTGCAGTGTGCATCCAGTGAGTCAGGCTACATTTTGGTGCCACACACAAGAGCAGTTGATTGAAACAGTTGCTCTTGAAGCATCACCAAACATGTCTAGTTAACATGACCACAACACTCTCTGTACATGGCTCTGGCAGCAGGATGTCTTGCGCTAACAAGTTGTCACCTTAAACACGATAAAAATGCTGAGCTAAACTGTCTAAAGTGTAGCTGTATTTCACTCAAAACAATTCCAACACTGGGTGGGACGTCCAACACGTGTTTAAAGTAAGGGTGGAGATGTACCCACTGTTTAACCAATCATTTGCTTTCACACAGTCTTTATGACAAACAGCGACTTTATTGACTTGTAAAATTATATTTTAAATTGACAAACATGTAATTTGTGGCATAGTTCAAACGGAATCAACAGATTATTTGTCTCTCACCATTGAGTACTGTTTATATTTTTTCTCTGTAACAGTTGAGTTAACTTGGTACATCAGTCAACTTTCTCCTCTCCTCCCGTACAATCGACATATGAGGTCACGACTTAAGTTAGCAAACTGCTGACTAACTAGACAGTTAATGTTAGTAAAATGCTAGCTAATTAGCTAGCTAATAATTGATGTAGGTTAGCTAGTGTTGTTGCAAACATTAGCTAACTTAAGATGTGAATATATGTTGCTTTTACAGGTTCCCCAGCAACATCTTTTAACCATCTTCAAAATCTGTTTTTTCTTGTCAACCATTGACATAAATAACCTCTCCACTTCCCACTGTAGAAACTAAAGCCAAAATATCATTTATCATTATTTATAGCCAGAAACAAAAAACAAAAACAAAAACAGGGGTCATTACATCTCAACGCTCTAGACTTTGGTGTCTGTGCTGTTAAAATTTATGGGAGATGTAATGTCAATCATGCAATTTGGAGACCAACAACAAATAAATAAATGTACACATTTGGAAAAATCAGCCAGTATGTTCTTCTCTGAAGTGTGTTCTTTCATTTTTAGAGGCACTTCCTCATCAAAGGTCATATAAAAATCTCTATCTCTGTATTCAGGTAGAAGATCAGAAGTGGGTGTAGTTTAAGCCACGAGTCACATTAAATCGGGCAAATGTTTTTGTTTATAACCTACCAGTCGTTGGCAGTGCAATTGTTGTGCCTACTAGAGTTGGGATGGTATGGATGTTTTCTTACTCTGGTGATAAAACAACATTCCTGTGGGATGGTGATTTACCACAACTGCCTTAATAATACTTTTATTGGACTTTGTTGAATTCTAAGGAATAGGCCAAGTGTGTGTGGCGTGCAAGTGAAGGAGACCGGCAGACTTCTGGTGCCGCTCATAGTTGAGAAGAAACTTAAACTTAGCCATAAGCTGTCAGTGTGGCAATAAATATACAGTACAAGTCACAGTGTGTCAGCTAATAAACGCTGCAGCTTCTCAAGACTAAGAAAAGTCTGGTCTGTTATTTCACAACTGTTGGAAAAGTGAAGCGGGTTATCCCCGAAGTAAGTTTAGCAGGAAAAGCTAATACTAACACTAGCATTTACAAAGTGCGCTCAGTAGGATAGTATTCTTTTCAGAGGCTTTGTAATCCAGCCTTGAACTGCAGTGTCTGCAGTGGTAAAATAGATTCATAATCTTAAATCTAACATAGAATGTCTTCTGTGATTATTTATCCACTCTTCCGTCTTGACAACAGTTGTTTTTGTTGTTAGCATGTTGTTTGCCATCGCATCTCCCATAGAGCATGGAGATGTGCCCCTTCTATTGAAGCCTATGGGAGAAGCACATTAAAACCCAATATCAGCGTATGACCTTTGATAAAGAAAGTGCACAGATTTATATCAGAAGTCATGTGGACCCCCTCTTTCTGGGAAACAGACAGCTGTCTCCCTCAACATATCATTGTGAACATAAGTATATAATTTTAGACCAGATGTGGTCACCATATTGGTAAGGGGCAGTGACATCTCCTAATGTATGTATGCATGTATGTCTATGGAGGTCTATCCTTAATTAAAATCATCATAACTCAGAGTTTTTAAGTTCATAGTTTGTTTTTTACACATACAACAGTACTTTGGGTGGCACTTCTGGTGTCACCTTCTGGAATTGCTCTTGAGAATTTTTTTCTGTTTATTGTCCCCCTCTCCCTAACAGTGAAATCAAATATCCAACCCTCACACCTGGCCATATTGAGATTTTGATAATATTGTGATTAACTGTGCAGCCCCAATCTGTAACTTTTCCAACAACAAAATTATCTGCATTCGGATAGAAAACCTGAAGTGGGTGTGGTTTATACCAGAAGTCACATTAAATTGCACAGATATTTTATTTTCTAACCTAATATTCATTGGCAATGAAGGTTGGGGCTGGTGAATAGATTCTAAATAAGAATGATTTCCAGAATTGAATCGAATAAGAATCAGTCAATGCTTTTAAAAATGAAAAAACACACTTTGGAGATGAACACACAGAGTGATTTTTTTTTCCAAAAGTGACATTGCATCTCCCATAAGCTTCAATAGCATCAAAGTCTGGACCCTTCCTTCATTTTAAGTTTCCTTGGCCACTACAACCTCAACGTGTAGTGTGTGTGAGCCGTCCTTGGTGCTGAAATGGAAATGAAAGGATCATCCCTTTCCATTGCAGCTTCCGGCATTATTCACACACACAAGGAAGTAGGCAGTGTCTGTGCAGCAGTGACATTAGAGGTGGATGTAGGTGGGTTTTTTTTTTTTGTAACTTCACAAGGCTGCAGCATTGTGGAGCAGTGAAGGCGCTGTCCATGGTGCTGAAGCCGTAATTGCATTTAAAGCTTGAGGCCAGTTGACGCCCCCCTCCTCTCCCCTCCCTTCTTCTTCCCTCTTCCCCCTGTCTGCTCAGTGCTGCTGCAGCCACAGAGCTGCTGATGGAGTTAGCTGGCTCTGTGCTTCCTCATCTGTGCTACACTCACTCACATACTTCGCTTTTATCCAGCTCAGTGTGTGATCGCTGATATTAATGACTCCTGCTGGGCTGTCCTTCTTGCTCCCCCTCTCCTCTGCTGCCTCCCCTCCCTCCTTCCCACACAGGACAAAGCACACACTGTACGCTGTGCCAACACACACACACACAGCAACACGCACACTCTGGTGGTGGTGGTGGTGGTGGTGGCTACCTCCTGCATGCTTCTTGTCAGTGAACTCTAAAAATACACTGGATAATGCTAATGAAGTATCCAGCAGAGTTTGTCTGTCTTCCACGAGCAAGCCTCGCTGCCATCTGTCTCCCTTTCTGTGGTGCTTTGCTTTGTTATGCCCCCTCTCCCCTCCCCTCCCCCACCCACCCACCCACTTCACCACACACACACACACACACACACACACACACACACACACACACCACCCCCTTGCTGCCTTGTTAAATGTGGATGTGTTTATGTTTGTGCATGTGTGACAACCTCATAAAGCAACATTTATTATTCAAAACTGCAAATGAGCAGCTATATATAGTGTGTTTATCATTTTTACAGTCAGTATGTGTGTGTATGTGTGTTTGTGTTTCCCTATGTACCAGCACTCGAGGCGCTGTGGCTCACGGGACTCAAGGGTCTTTTGACTTTTTGCTGGTTAGCATAGCACACTCATTCTGTACTGATGAAATGTGCACATTGGCAGTCAGTGCGACAACTAAGTGGCCTGTTGTTTCACCATTATTGTAAAGCAGCAGGAGTTCACAGTTCACCTCATAATCAAAATTACATATTTTCCTCTCACTTGTAGTGATATTTATGCATTTAGATTTTTTTTGTGTGTGAGTTGCCAGGTTTTGGAGATAACAGCAATAGAGATGTCTACCTACTCTTGAATATAATGGGACTAAATGGCACTCGGCTTATTGTGCTCAAAGCACAAAAAAATGCACTAAAGTCAGGACTTCTGGTAGATTCTACCATTGAGAGGAAGTAGTTTGTACATGAAACTGCCCACAACCAGGTTTGTGGATTATCTTGACACTGCATTATGATTTCTGGATAGAAACAGTTCTGTTGAGTTTTTCAAATGTATTTTTTGGGCACGAGTGACGTCTATTTCCATTATATTGGAGAGAAGGCAGACACCTCTACAGCCGATATCTCCAAAACTCTGCAGCTCACACCAGCACAGTCTAGATGGATGAAGAACACTACAGATAAGATGGAGCTTTGATTTTGGAGTGAACTATCCCTTTAATTCATGCAACTGTTTTCTCTATTTGTTATTTCTTGTTATAACATAGTCTGGGTGAATACTCTTTTCTGATTGATGGGCAGAAATGTGTTAAGACCATTTAAAACTCACACCGCTTCCTAACTGCAGGTGATGTGAACAAGCGAGCAAATGAACAGCTGATTGCTTCAGTTTTCCTAAATGAGGATGTCCTAGGCCCCGTTTACACGTACACGGTTATTTTCAGAAACGGAGAAATATCCCTTCGTTTGCACCCTTCATTTACACGCAAACGGAGAATTCGCCTCTGAAAACGATGCTTTTTAAAAACCCCGGCCAGAGTGGAGATCTTGGAAAACTCCGGTTACACGTTTGCATGTAAACGGATCAAAACGGAGAAAACGCAGGCAGTAGACGTCACAGTATGCGACAGAACTTGCACTCGCATCACAAGTGCGACCTATGTTTACATGTTGCTATGGTGATCATTGATTCGCAGCAGACATACACGGGTTCGTGTAAACGCAAAGTTTTCTGTAAACGGATACGTGTGCACGGAATTATTTTTGAAAACGGAGAGGGTGAAATGTCCGTTTCTGAAAATAACCGTGTACGTGTACGTGTACGTGCATCAGCGAACAGGCTGTCATCTTTATCGCCCCATGGTGGCGGGCTGCAGTACAGGTCATAAACCCCGCCTCCAAATGTTAATAGACATGGACCAAACTAAAACATTGAAGCCAATGTCAACTTTTTTTTCCAAAGATGGTGATACACACTGATGTTTGTTCAAGTGTTCAATTTTCTGATCAGTGTGGTTTTAATAATACAAATTAATAAGTTATTTGTTGCTATAAAAACACATTAGTTAACACTCATTAATTCTCTGATTCCAGCTTCTGAAAAGTGAATATTCTCTGGTTTCTTTACTTCTTTATGAAAGTATCTGAATATCTTTGTGTTGCTGACAAAAAAACAAAACATTTGAAGATATTATCTTAGAATTTAGGAAACACTGATCGATATTTTTCACCATTTTCTAACATTTTATAGTCCGGTTTGCACATGGCATTTCCATGTGAAGTTTGCATGTTCTCCCCGTGCCTTCAGAAACATGCATGTTAGGTCAGTTCTCCAGGCGGTACCCCTGACCAAGGTGCTGACGTAGAACTGGAGTTGGTCCCCAGGCTGTGCACAGTAGCAGTCCACTGCTGCTGATACTAGCACAAGCTGAGTGAGACTGAATCTGACTGTAGTTGTCTCTAATTGACCTTTAACTCTAAAAGGACCAATTGATCGAAAAAGTCAATTCCAAGTAGTATTAAATCCAGTCAAACTCTACCCACATTCAATCTTTTTTGTACCTGGATCTAGATAAAAATGACTGTGTATGGTTTTGTTCACAGCCAATCACCACAAGCATTCTTTGATTTAATAAAACGTGTGATTGGCCCACTACCACAGCAGGTACCGCAGTCATTCCCTCATTCACTGCTCCGCACTCACTGTCTGGGGATTTGTGTGTAGAGGACTATATACTGAGCTCACTCTACAGTGAAGAATGAGCAGGGCCGTCCCATTCTGTCAACGGCTTTCTGTGCATCCAGTGACACAGCTACAGCTGGGCCGCAGCTTGATTTATAGACAATGTGATACAGTCTTCTCACATTACTAGATGATAAAAGCCTCTGAAGATCACATCACATTTCAGCTCTATTCTTTATAGCAGCCATTCCCAAACTTGATAATAAAATGGCCCATTTTAAAATTTGAAAATCTCTGGCCAACCCAAACCTTTAATTACAACTCTGATCAACACACAAGACTAATCGTACCGGTGACGAGAAATAAGATACGTTCTGGTGTTAATGAGACAGGTCACCAAATACAGTGTAACAGCTGTTAAATTAGGTCAAATAAATGAAGAATTAATGTAATGAACAACAATGAACATGTCATTTAAATCCCATGGCTTTGTTTTATTATTAGTTCTGATTTTTTTCAAACTTTCATTCATTCGCTCTGCGTGACCAGTTATTTCTTGAAGGCTTGATGGGCTTTGCTAGAGGCCTATCCCAGCAGACACTGGGCGAGAGGCAGAGTACACCCTGGATAAGTCACCAATTCATCTTAGGGCTGACACACAGGTGTCTTTTCCACTGGAACTTTTGGCTAAACTGTACCACACTGATTTGCATTTCTATTATCACTTTTATCGTGCCGAGCTGTGCCGAGCCACGCCAGAGATGGACCTTCTCTGGAGTGGGGCCAAAGTGAGCCTGACCCGCCTCCAAGTGAGCTGCAGTGACAAGTGTCTGTTTGTTCAGCTATAAGTACTTTTGTAGCTTATAACTGAATCTCTGTGGTTTGTGGTTGCTGTTTTTACATTCAGATGTCTACTTTATTTTACCATTTCATGTTCACTTTCAGCTGCATAGCCGTGTCAAGTTACCACTGATGAAAACCGAAAATCTCCTCCTTTTGCTTCTTCATAATAAAAGCTTTTGAATTACACAATAACACAAGACTTATATTGTGAAGAATTTATAGGAAGTTCAGTATTTATTTTCAGTTTTACAGCCGCTCGACTCGTGCTAAGCTGCTCGGCTTCAGTCATGAGATACGCCTTCAACTAAGCAGCCTTGTTGTAATGGAAATGCAAATCCTGAGTCAAACCAAGCCGAGTCAAGCCAGCACATGGGGCACAGTATAAGTGTCTTGTGAAGCAGTGCCATCACTTGCGCAGACAATTGAATTAGCAAAATAAAATGACAAAAATTGCCCAAAGAATCATGCAGCGATGGACTGCCAGTAGTTGATCGTTCGTCCATTTGCCCCACCCTGCAGGCAAATACAGGTTGGCCAGTCTAGTCTCATTGGTTAATGTGAACTTTTTCAACTAACACTCATGATCTCGGACAGAGAGTTACTGGTACGTATCCAGAGAAACTCATATTTGCTTAAGCCACTGATAAATAAGAGGCTAGTTAACATGTTTATGGAATTCATTTAGCCTCCACCTAAGCTCTACCCATAAAAACGTCTCAATGCTTGCCAGCAGATAAGAAGTCTGTATTGCTTGATTAGTGACCATCGGTTGCACACTACTTTTCACCGTGCATTGTGGGTTACTTTGAGTCCACTAACTAATTCTCTCAATGCTTTAGGATAGCACTACAAAATGGCAAATTCAGTCACTGTAAAATGGTCTGTATAGTGAGTAGTGAGTGATTTCGGACACAGGCAATATCTCTGGCTCTGCTGCATCAATCTTGATCTTTTTTTAAAAATAAAACTGTCCATTGTGAGTCTGTGCAATGACATGCTAAATTAGAGTTCTCTTTTAATATATCCCAGAGTTTCTTGGCCAGTGAATAGCTGGGGTTGGTCATTGTGCCTAAAATAGCCATCAACACTCCTAAAAACACCTTTCAGCTTCTGTTCCCAGCATTTACAATGTGTTCCACATACTTTTCTACCCCGACATGAACGGAACTCTGAAGTCTATTGAGTGGTGTGAAATGTTTCCATGGGCAGCCACTTTGCAAAAACATACCAGCCATCAAACCCTCAGCTGAAACCTTGTATACAGGGCCTTTGAAATTAAGCCAACCTGGCTCTCAGCTGAGCATGGGCTGTCTGCACTGTAAATACAAATAGAAGCCGAGAGAGAAAAGTGGACTCATCTTGCAGCTCATCCTCTCTGTGCACAGTCAGGCGAGCTGCAAAGGGAGAGGTTGTTTCCCCCCCCCCCCAAAAGTTGATGCATCCCTTTTAGAAGGACAGGCAGCAGTGGACCGAAAATGACTGTATCTGAGGCCTGAGTGTGTAGCAGTAATACTGGAGGAATATTTTCTTTTTCTCCTTTGTTTCCTCTCTCGTCTTTCTCCCAAACCCTCAATTTCTCTGTCACACTTCCCTACGCTGTTAAAAATAAGGGTTCCACGAGGGCCTGAAGGGCCGAGGTTCTACCAGAATTCCTCTTTTTTTGAAGAAACTATTTGTTAGGGGTTCTTCATTAGACTAAAGGGTCTATTAAGAACCCTTTTCAACTAAAGAACCCTGACTGGAAGAAAGGGGTCTTTAAGGATTCTAGAAATCCGCAAAGAACATAGATTCTTTGTACCATAATATAAAAATGTTCTTGGTAGAAACCCCTGAGTGAGTTCTTGATAAAACCCTGGGAGGTTTCTTGGTAGAACCTCATGGATGGGTTCTGGATAAAGCCCTTTGTATATAAAAGTGTTCTTGGGAGAAACCCCTGAGTGAGTTCTTGATAAAACCCTTGGGATATAAAAGGGCTCATGATAGAACCGCCTGGATGAGTTCTAGGTAAAACCCTAGAGAGTTCCTGGTAGAAATCTCCGGTTGGGGTCTTGTTACCACACTTAGAAGGTGGAAAGGTTGTGGATAGAACCCTCAGAGAGGGTTCTGGGTCGAACCATTGCACTAATGAAGGGTTCTCCTTTAGAATCTCTCATAGCAGGTTCTAAGGGAAACCTTTCACAGATAGTTATAGGTTAAACCCTTTATGTTGGATTCTAGGTAGAACTCTCTAAAAGGGTTCCAAGTGGAACCTTTAATGATAACAATAATAATAATAAAATAATGGTACATTTTATTTAAAAGCATCTTTAAAGACTCCCAAGGAAACGTAACAATAGAAAAGACAATTGGCACTTTATAGTACCAGGAACCAAAAAGGGTTCTCCTTAAGGGGACAAGCCAAAGAACCCTTTATGGTTCTAGTTCGCACCTTTAATTCTAAGAGTGTACTTTGTTTTAAAAGCTCTCTCTTCCTTCTCTTGCAGATCCAGAGATGGCACGGCTCTTGTTTCTGATTATTCTCTCTGCTCTTCCATCTCTTGTTGTGCCCATACATAATTCATCAACTGGAGGTAATTTGTGTGTGTGCGTGTGCGGGAATCTGTCCGTGTGTGTTTATTATATGCATTAATGGACAGAAGTAACTCTGCAGAGATTGCTAAGTGACCTGAATGAAGCACTGTAATTTATGTAGCGAGGAAAGCATCAGTTAAACTGACAATATATCATGTTGCTGTAATACATCTACATTATCTGGAGACGGAGCTTTCCCTCTCCGCTCATGTCGTCTTTCATTCTTCTTCCTCCTCTCTTGTTCTCAGGCTGTGCCATCATCCGGCCTCCCAGGGACGGGGGGATCCGCTACAGAGGCCTGACACAAGAACAGGTACAGAGAACGATGTTACTGAATCTAAAGTACAGAACTTCACTCGTCAAATCAAACACATGAAACCACAGGTGGCTTCAAGTACAACAAAAAACACAAAAGTTTGATCTTTTAAAATATATTTTCCCAGCATAATTGAAAAGTAAAAATTAAAAACCCCTCTTAATACAGTTTTGTCCCAATTCTCAAGAATGAGATTAATACAAATCAGAAGATGATAATTACATCATACGATGAGGGATATTTTAGCTAATGATATAATATTACTACTACCACTAATAATAATGATAAAAATAATTATGATGTAAAAGCATCTAGGGTTAGGAGAATACCTTGAGTTATCACAATATAAGTGGACATAATTACTACACAAATAGCATTAGTGCATTAATAAATCTGCATATTCCCTTCCCTGCTGAAACAGAAGGACTGATACCTCTCTCATGTCTACAATATGATCAAAGGTAGTCAAAGTCTGCCTGCTGGCTCCAGTAAAGCTCAGTTAATAAATACATATAGTTTATTTCATTTATTTATTTATTTTTTCCACCTACAAAATCTATATCAGTTTAAGTGTACGCTATATTTAGAATATTTTCACAGCTTTACCTTGCCATCAGACAACCTTTTCCAATCGCTCACTTACCACCAACCAAACGTCATAGTTGAAATCAGTATTTTTACCTGGTCCACCACTGCCTCGATCTGTTTGTTTGTGTTATTTTGTGACTTCTGTGCTTTATTAAGGTTAGTTCAGATTCATCAAAGTCCCTCAGTAACACAATGAATCTAACCAATTTGGGCAGCGGTAGTTCAGCTACTTCAGTGTTCTGCGAGGTAAAATTAGTGTTTTTCCTTAAGGAGTCTGGTTGCTTTGGAGAGAGCGATGTTTGGCTTATACTGTATAACAGAGGTTTCCCATCAAAAAAGGCTCCCTGGTAGCAAAGTAGAGCAAATAAAATATTCTGAATATAGCGCACACTTAAACTGATATAAGACTAGAACAGCTGGAATAGTTTCTGTTGCAGTTTGTGTGGAGTCATGTCGTGTAATGCCTGTACTACATGCATGAATCCATAGTAATTCATATACCCTTACTATAAAGTGTTACCATTTGGAATCTGATTGCACTATTCTGAATGTGTCCACACAACATGTGTGCATATCTAACACACATACAGTACACTCACAACATATAAAAGAAGAGAGAAGGTATAATTCAGTGTGTGACAGCTCATCAATTCAGACAGTATTGCCATCAAACGTTCTTCCTATTAGAGCTTTATTGTCACAGCCATATGGCGACAGAGTCTCCTGCGCTGAGACAGAATGAAGAGGCTCCCTAAGTGACTGAGAGGCTGAAAGTATGAGAGAGCATCAATCACTCTTTAATGCCTGTCTCTCCATCCGTGTTTCTCTTACAGATCCGCAGCGTGCAGATCCTGCCTGTGGATTATGAGATAGAGTACATCTGCAGAGGGAACCGGGTGATCGTGGGACCCAAGGTCAGGAAGTGTTTACCCAACGGCACATGGACGGACATGACGCAGCACAGCAGATGTTGTGAGTCCTTTCTGATCTAATTCTCATCATCTCTTCACCCTGTCCTCCACCCTTTCCCAAAATTTCTCTTTACCACACAATTCTTGCATATAACCATCAGTTGTTACGTGTTCTGTCTGGTTCCGTAAACATCAAAATAAAACCACAGTTATAATAAAATAAAATCTCGGCTGTTTTGACAGCACGTTACCGCCTTCCCCCTTTACACTACACACAGAGGGAATGTGTGAAATACTGTGCAACCTTCACTCTCACTCTTTTAAGGACAGGGACTGGAGTCATTTTTATCATCTAATATGACTAATATGAAAACACACAGTAAATTAAAGTGACGCAGTCTTCAATTAAACTTAAATTAAAAATGATTTTCATTGGCTGCTTGGGGGCAGATACAAGTTTCCGTTGACATATCGTCACTTTTTAAGTTGATACAGTGAACTTGTTAACAAACAGTTGTGTAACTCTGCACTCTTAGAAATAAAGCTTCAAGGAAAACCCCTTTCTGAAGAAAGGGTTTTTCAAGGGTTCTTTATAAGATTAAGGGTTCCATTAAGAAAATTTTTTTTGGGGAGAAACTTCTTCAGTGATTGTTGACATCTTTGAAGAACTCTTTCGTAAAGGTATTGTCAAGGGTTCTTTGTGCCATAATATAAAAGAACACCGTGGGTGGGTTCTAGATAAAAACCTCTGAATATAAAAATATTCTCAGTAGAATCCTCTTATTGTGTTCTAGATGAAACCCTTGGAACATAAAAAACGCCCTTTAAACCTTGAGAAGGTTCTAGATAAAAACCTTGGAATATAAAAAGGTTCTCAGTAGAATCACTTGCTTGGGCTCTTGTTACTACCCAGTAAAAGGTTCTATAAAAAGGTTCTTGGTAGAGCCCCCTGGGTGGGTTCTTGTTAACACCCTTAGAAGGTGGAAAGACTCTGGATAGAACCCCCAGAGAGGGCTCTGGGTGGAACCATTACATTTTAGGGAGGTTCTCTATAGAACTACTCATTGGGTGAAACCTGTCACAGGCTCTAGGTACACCCCTTTATGTTGGGTTCTAGGTAGAACTGTCTGAAATGGTTCCGATGGGACCTTTATAAAAGGCTCTACCAGGAACCAAAGAGGGTTCTCCTATGGTGACAACCTGAAGAACCCTTTGTGGTTCTAGTTAAAGTGTACATCCAGCAGTTACTGAGCATCATCATCATGTATGTGAAGTTGTGTTTTTGGACACGTGCTGAATGTAAATCCAACATTCACTCTGTCTCAGCTCTGTTTTGGTCTCCTGCAGAACATATGTGGCTCTTTAGCTGCTAAACGTTCTGCTGTGTTCACCAGGTAGTTGCTAACTGTGTCTGTGTGCTGTTTGGTGCTGAGCAGGTGGTGTACAGTGCTGGTTTTAGAGCTTTTTTTGGCTGAAAACAGCTGCCTGCTGTGGCTGAAAACTGCACTATGACAGCAGCGAGAGTGAACCAAAAGCAGGTAATGATTCTCTGTAGACTCATCACTACGAGCAACCTCATTCATATTATCACACTGTCAGGGAACATTGCTGACTTTATAAAGCTATGCCCTTGAATAAAGGTGCTAACTAGAACCATATAGGGTTCTTTGGCTTGCTCCTATAGAAGAACTTTTTCACAACCAGAAGATTCCATCCAGAACCCCCTATAATATGTTCTACAGAGAACCCTTGTCTGGGGTAATGGCTCCACGCAGAACCTTGGGGTTACATCCAGAACCTTTCCATCATCTAAGGGAGCTAACAAGAACCCACCAAGGGGATACTATCAAGAACCCTTTATAATCCAAAGTAGGGATGTCATTTTCAGGTAATTTTGCTCTTGATAGCTGACATCCATGAATCAGCAAATAGCTGGTTTATAAAAAAATGCAAAATGATGTGGAATACAAGAAGCACTGTACTCCGGCGCTCCGTTACCTCAGTGAGCTTTGACACAGCATTTTGAAACGCCATCCTTTTACAGGTGTGGAAATTTTAATGTTTTGTATCGTAAACCTGACCCACAAATCACCAGCTTTACGCATTATAGCCGCACAATTGTAGCAAAACTGTCAGGATCACGGTGCGCTCTTCAACAGGCTGATCCCACAGCTGCAGCAGAGAGAGAGCTGTCAGACTCCACTGTTTCTCCCCCTCACACAGTAGTAGAAAGATTTAGGCTATTAAAAAAACTGACAAATTGTTTCAAATGTGTCCTCCATAGTTGAATAGCAGCAAAACAAGTAAACCTTCATCAAAGTCATGAACTCTCACTCACTTTTTCTCCCTCTCGTCCTCTCCCTCCTTTTCCCTTCATATCCTAACGGTGAATTTTAGTAGAATATTAGTCCACATGTGGAGGTCTGCTCTGTCCTTTTTAGCCTGGTGTTTGGCTGCAGTGTCGAGTCCACAGTTTCAAGATTTTACCAATTTTGTTACGCTCTGAACACTGATCAGCTGAGCTGACAGAGCGCACGGGATTCTCCACCAGATGCACCGCTGCAGCAGCGTGTGTGTCTGGAAGTTATAATAACTTTCTCCAACCACCGCTTTGTCACTTGAACTGCCTACCTGGACCTGCAGTATTTTCAAATAAGTTGACTCGCACCCGCCCGCCCAGCCAGATCACTACACAGCACATTACTTTGCAGCACATAACAAAACACTTTTGAATGAGGAGAAAATGATTCCTAAGACCTTAAATGAAGTAGGTCAGGCTATAACTACACCTAATCTTATTTGTTGCTAAAACATCAGCTAAAACTCATCCAGGGGGATCTAAAAATAGCCTTTTTCTAAGGGTTTCACTTAGAACCCTCATGTCTTCTGAGGTTTCTATGAAGAACCGTATCATGTTCTACAGATGAGGCAAAAAATTATTGAATCCCATATATTCTACATAGTGGTCATTCATCATTAATGTTCTAATTGAGAAAATCCAAACAATTGTTAACGAGCAAAAAAATGATCAACAGGGGAGACTTTGTAGGTTCTGTGGAGAACAGGTCAAAAGTGAGTGTAGAACCAGTGGAATCAGCAGCATGACGGATAGGACACAAGTATTCAACAATCCTTGATGAACTCTTGCTCCAAAAAGGTCTACTTCAGAAGCAAATGGTTCTGGGTAGAACCTCAGCCCTTTGGGAAGAACCCTTTTGGAACCCTTATTTCTGAGAGTGTATTTGATCGCAATCTGTTTAATTTTAGAGGATCTGATCATGTAAATATCAACAAATGACCAACAGAATCTCTCAGTTAAATCTGAACTTCTATCTTGACCTTGGGAACAGTGTGGGCGGAAAATAATCTCAACTCAAAGGTTCATCAGCTAACGACATTTGGTGTTTTCATCCCTGCAATAAACACTAAAACCAGTCACAACATCGACTGTAAAGTGTCAGTGAGTTATTGATCTGGAGGCCGGTCACATTCGACACCAAAAGACCAAACCTGAACAGTAACAATTGTCATGATCTCACTCTTAGATATGGCCGCTTCTTTCTGAGTGATGATGCCTGACCCATTTGTTGATGAAGAATGTGAGCTGGGAATATTTGGTCACACATTTGAGTCAAATTGATACAAATTTTAAGTGAAATTCTCCACTTGCTGTTCAGTTAATATGTCCAAAGAGAGCTTTTAAACACACCTTGTTGTGTTGGTTGAATTCTGATCTATGAATAGGTTTCTTGTTTTGTTATTCTGCTGTGGTCTGTTGATTGCTGATTAGCTTTTATGTCTGCATACTCTAAATATGCATGCCTAATGAAGAGCTATATAAATAAATAAATGTAAATGCGAACTTATCTGTGACACCCCCACAGAGAATAATTCGGGCTGATGCTTGCTGAATATTGCCTCCATACACTGGATAATTCTGAATAATACTAAAAATTGGCCAGTGGGGCTGAGGAGGTGGGTGTAGTATGGGTGTACAGATAACCACCGTCGGGGATGTGGCCTCGTGGCTACGTAGTGTGTGACGCAGGAGGTAATAGCGCTCAGTGCAGCAGTAAACAGCGAGCGAACCAACCATGTACAGCTGCTGTCAGACAAGAGACAGGCAATATATCAATATTATATTGTATTGTGATATGAAACTAAATATAATCTTAGATTTTGGATATTGTTATAACGTGATATGGAATAAGTGTCGTCTTTTCCTGTTTTATAAAGCTATATAAAAGTAAAATTATGTAATTTTCTGAACTTCTACTAATTATTTGCCTTTACCCATTTGATGTTTGTATCCACATACAATGATTATTTCTCACAAGTCTCATTGTGTTAATTAGGGATGTTAAAGATCAATCATTAATTGATTAATGGTTGTGAAGAATTTAACCAATGAAAATGTATTTAGAATGAATCAATAGTCTAGAAATGGCAGTAACTGTGCCTAATTTAACATTGTTTTGTCTGGCTGAGGCATTTGTTGAATGAGGCAACTTACAATGAGGTGGGAAAAAATGAAAATGAGAAAAGAATGAGAAAAAACATGCAGTTTGTATCATATTAGTAATGATCAATCAATTATTAGTATTTTCAACTATTGCTTAAGAAAAATGCACAACATTTGCAGCCCTAGTGTTAATATTTTGTGAAAGCACCAATAGTCATATGTATAATATTGCTGCAATATCGATATCAAGGTACTTGGTCAAAAATATTGTGATATTTGATTTTATCTCTGTCGCCCAGCGATAATACACCTTATCACTTTGGCCACTTTCACCCTTTGGAGCACACAACACATCATCAGTTACGACCCACAGTAAACGATCAATAATGATTGATATCGACCAATGTAAAACTTCACTATCGTGATATTTTTTCAGCAATATCGCCCAGGCCAATGTCAGACTCTCTGTGTCCGCAGAGAAACACTGGAAGCACAGAGTCTGCTGGAGCTTTGACTGTCACTAGAAGCACATTTGTGTCCCCTTTTTGAAAAAGTGTTGATGATGTATCTGTGTTGTAGCTAAGCTAAGCTAGCAGCTCAGAGAGCTGTGAGACTCTCTGCTGTGTGTGTGTGTGTGTGTGTGTGTGTGTGTGTGTGTGTGTGTGTGTGTGTGTGTGTGTGTCTGTGGAGTCGTGTCAGTACGGAGCCACAGCCCTGCTGTTTCTCATACAAGGGAACAAATGCAGTCCGGTGGGGCTTCTACAGCCGTCAAAAGCACCAAAATTGATAGTAAGTAGATGGTTAGCAAAGATTCATGTAAACTCCCATGAATGATGCATCTTGATCAGCATAAATTTAAAATTGATCGCTGTTTCACAGACTCACACTTGGGCGTTTTTCATGATGTAAAGCAGTCCCAAACGCTCAGCATGGGCCCTGCAGGGTTCAGGATGATGGTGGTGTGTTGAGCTATTTTCAACCCTTGAAATTTCATGCAATTTTTAAAGAATTGTTAATATTAACACCACCATTGATGTATCCGATCACAGTACTGTAATATAATTTACTTTATGGCTACCTCTTTAAAGAACAAAGGAGCGAGCTTGTTTGGCTTCCACACGTATCAGTCCAGTATCTGTATGTATGATTTGCAATTTGATGCGATTTCTAAATATTTCTTATTGTACATTAAAGGGAAGTTAAAGTGATATTTCACCGCCGAGTAATAATCCACTCAATATGTAATCACCCCTGTGCCGATGTGAGGATGGGTGAAGATCTTCAGTTCACAAAACAATCCTGGAGTTTCAGCAGAAAACAGGGTTGCAGCTAATGGCGACTACAGATAAAATGTAAAAAAAAAAAGAACACAAAGCAAACACAAAATGTCTCCATCCTGCTTGTGTGGTGTAATCCAAGTGTCTGCGAGCCGTGACATTAAAATTTAACCACAAAAGACGGCATTTACACCATGTTTTTAGCTAAAATGTCAACTGTAGCCTCCCAGGTAGCATGTAAACATGTTGCCGATGTATCGCGAGACTTCGTCTATCTCTTAATGGATGCACGTGTGAAAATAGTGCGAGATCGACGCCATGTTTACATGCTACCTGCTACATGCTACAGTTGACATTTCGGCTAAAAACATGGTGTAAATGCCGTGTAAATGCCGTCCACACGAGCAGGATGGAGACATTTGTGTTTGTTTTGTGTTCTTTTTTTTTTTTTACATTTTATCCGTGGTCACCATTCACTGCCATTACACCAGATTTGGTTGCAACCCTGTTTTCTGCTGAAACTCCAGGATTGTTTTGTGAACTGAAGATCTTTACCCATCCTCACATCGGCATAGGAGTGAGTACATATTGAGTGGATTATCATGTAAGGGTGGAATATCCTTTTAACCCCCAAGTATGTATTTTCCTCTGGCCTGCAGTGCTATTTATCTATCTAGATTTTTTTTTTGGTGTAATTTGCACAGTTTTGGAGATCTCAGCTGTAGAGATGTTTGCCTTCACTCCAGTATAATGGGACTAAATGGCCCTCAACTTGGGGTGCTCAAAGAACCCAAAAAAATGCATGAATATAAATTCAAAACCACTTTCTCTTTTCAAAAATCATGACCCGGTTGTTCAAAATAATCCACAGACGTTGTTGTGAGCATTTTCATGTAGGAACTATTTTATTTCTTGTAGTAGTAGTTTCAGTAGATTCAACTGCAGAAAGAAAGTAGTTCCCACATGAAACTGCTCACAACAAGGTCTATGGATTATCTTGAGCAACTGGGTCATGATTTCTGAGACACTGGTTTAGAATTTTTAAAATTTATTTTTTGTTTCTATTGAGCACCACAAGGTGAGCGCCATTTAGTTTCATTCTATTTGACAGAAGGCAGACATCTCTACAGTCGATACCTGCAGAACTCTGCAGCTCACACCAAAAAAATCAAGATGGATAAACAGCACTACAGGCCAGAGGAAAAATATGTATTTTCTGATTTTGGGTGAACTGTCTCTTTAGGTTGTTTTACTGTTTCTACATGGTTTTACTGTGCATTTATGCAACAAACTTTTTGCAAACCAAAGATGTCTTATTGGACAATGAGGCCTGAATTAAAAAAAAAAAATTAAGTAAGCGACATTAATTAGCATTATGCATTAGACCACCAGCATCTCAGACCAAGACAAAATTCACTCTTTGAAATTAAAAGAAGGTGTTATTTGAAGGCATCAGACCTCATGCAAGAACCACTGGTACAGACGAAGAAGTGTACGAGTGATTTAGGAGAACTTGTCACATTCACTAGTCTTCTTGGATGTTGAGTTTTTTTTCAGAAACGAACACAATTTATGAGGTCCAGACCTGTTGTAGAGTCATGTGCAGTCAGTCTGCTGGTATCCAAACCTATGTTTTACACTAATGACTGCATATTTCATTCACTTGAATAAATTTTGAGTTAGAAAAACAAATTACACTTTATAATTATGTCAACATTATCCTGTCTCCTGACTGCATTTCAAATTATAATATAAATTTACACATCAAGCCAATCATCAGTAATCTAATGGTGTAAGTCTCTGTCTAGGGGAACTCACTTACTCTGTCCTCGATCTCTGTGATGGAAACGCCCCCTTGACACCCTCCTCCTCCCCCTCGTCCTCCCCATCGTCCTCCTCCTTGTCCTCCTCCTCCCGTTGCAGTCATCGATCATCTTGCTGTGGCGAAGTGTTTTTTTTCTTTGAAGCTATTTTCATATTGAGATATTTCTGCCTTATTTCAGTGTCAGTCTGACCCTCAGGTAACTCTGCATTAACAGCGTTAGTGTTTTCTGTTCCTCGGCTTTAGCAGGAACCTTAATTCCACTGCTGACTCTGTTAAAATGACAGATTTCAGATTTATGGATCTCTGAAAGCAGGACGTCAAACTCAGAGCTCGTAAAGTTTGTCTTTTTACTCTTTGATTCCATGTGGGACAGGGAGTGTATCCTTATATGGCATTATTTGGGTGTTAATTATGCTAATTAACAAGTTTCACGCACACACACCCAAATACACACAGGTGGATCATTAACAAGGTTATCTGAAGTTAACAAGCATTTGTTAAATCTGACTTGGCGTTTTCGTATGAGAATATGAAAAGATAAGAATATGAAAATGTTCTTGCGTGAGGCCCAAAACTCAGATCAAACTGGCAGTGCTCATCAAATACAAATCAAGATTATGTCATTGCATTACGTATCATCTCAAATGTTTTCAGAAACAAATATAAGTTTACTGTTTCGCTGTAATACAAGAATGATTGCGACCAGGCGGCTGCCATTTTGGGTCCAGGTTCTATCGGATGCTTCCAAAACTCGGATCAAACTGTCAAACTAGGCTGTGTTGATCAAATATGAATTCATATTGTAGTGAACTGGAGAGAGACTCACATGCAGTAACATAACATCCCAGATAAACAGAGAATCTCAGATAACAACACACACACAGGGAGTGTGACTTCACCCTTTGATCGAGACACCATTACTCCACAATATCTTTAAATAACAGATAGTTGTTTGCTGACATCTAATGAGGCTGAAAGTTGTATACTGCACCTTTAACCAGGCCAGTCCCATTGAGATTAACACTTATTTTTCAAGGGAGACCTGGCCAAGACAGCCAGCAGCATAAATACAACCACATATTGCAGTTCGACAGAAAACACAAAATGAGACAAAAATGTAATTTCTACTCAGATCACATCTACAGTCCCTCTGTAAATACTCAGAATAAGGCCAGAGATCCAATCAAATCCCTCTTATATCTCTGTTTTTGTTCCTTCAGCTCACATTTAACATCAGTGGAATTTATTTTTCCCAAGAGTACATTCTCTTTTTTGTTTTCTCCGGCTTATGTAAGAGCACAAGCTGCAATGTGCAGATTGGAGTTTTATTATGTGCTCACATGCTGGAGGGAAGATTCAACAAACTCGGCAGCTAAACAAATTATATTCTAGAGCTTGGCCGTTTTGTCACAAAATCAAACCAAGAACACATTTCCTAAACTATATGGAGGCTGTAACATAACAAGCTAACATCACAAATGTGGGCTAAGGTGTAACCTAATATATTACTTACTGGTAACTAACACAAAAACCTACTTATTTTATCTGGGTAAAAAGGGTTTCTGGGACAGCTGAGGTTCCATTTTTCCATCCATCATATTTGTACTATGTATTATGTAGTCTAATACCTGAAAATAGTACATTATGATGCACACGTGCAAACATTTCTCAGAGGTAAAGCTGCTCAAGGAGGAGAAGTAATTCGCCTCTGGCTCTGATGCTGGCAAAACATTTTTACCTTGCTGCTCATTTGTATTCTGCTTTTTACTTCTCTGTTTGTTCAGGTGTGTGGAGAAACATGTCAGACCAGCATCATTTATTCATTTGTACTTTGAAGAAGTGCTCTGTGTTCTGATTAGCCGGTGTTCATAAAGGGTGTAGGTTGAAGTAGAAAAACTCATTTGAATGGTTTTGAACCAAATTTTTAAATTTTAGTGCTTTCAGTTTGATCACTCTCACGAGATCTTTTGCGAATGCGGGGTTCCCATCAAGACACGACCAGCTAACCTGTTCTGGTTCTTTGGCCACACCCACTGCGCTTTGGACAAACAATAACATGTCCTCATCCAAAGGACATTTACTGTAAAGCACATTTGCCTCTGAGAAATATCATATTTTTGTTGCATGTACCTTCCTATAACTCTGTGTGTCTGTGTCTCCTTCTCTTTTGGCGTCCTTCTTCCTCACAGTGCTGCTGTGCCCGCGGGTGTGGACCTCTCTGGAGAACGGCCGGGTGATGGTGAAGCCGCCCGGGCCGCCAGTGGAAGGGACAGTACTCCATTACAGCTGCCACGCTGGCTTCATCCTGGAGGGCAGAAACATCAGCCATTGCACTAAACTGGGCAAGTGGGACGCGCCTAAACCCACCTGCCTCTGTGAGTGTCTAATCCAATGTGACTAAATGAGATTTTACGTTAAGCTTCCAATTACAGAAGAATTAAGAAAGTGATTTATGATGGGATGTCATTTACTGTCTCAGGGGAGATTCGGTAGGCTAAACAGGCTAACTGACAACACAGACAGTAATTAATGACATTCACATCATCACTGCAGCCATTCAAGAGGTAGTGACGCTAGCAAAGACAAATTTGGTGCAAAGTCAGTGACAGCAAACATTTATACCACAGTGACCACCCTGGAATACATGTCTCAGATATAAGCTAAATTTATCTACTATCTGTTTATTTTAAAGCTTTTAATTAGTCATTTAATATATTAATAGACAATTAATCTGCAACCATTTTGATTATTATTTATCAATGATTGTCAATTTTTCAAGCAACACTGGTTCCAGCTTCTGAAATGTGACGACGTTTTTCTTTTAAAATTGATTGAAAATGATCATTCCCACTAATTGTATCGCATAACGCAATTTCAGTCAAAATAATCACAATATGACTTTTTTTTTTTTTTTTTTTTACCATATCGAGCAGCCCTAATATCAATCATAGTGAGTAATACTTATTTCATTGTGTTATGAGAATCACCGACTGAAAGTTAAAATGATCTCAATCTCAATCAATGATCTCAAAGTTTTACCACTTAGGATGAGATGAGGAAAAAGAACTATATCAAGCTGCAATGATAAGTTGAAATGTTAATCAATTAGTCAGTTAGTTTTAATAATTGTTTCAGTCATTTTTCGAGCAAAAATATAAAACATTTTCTGATTCCTTCTTCTTAAATTTGAGGATTTTCTGTTTTTCTTTGTCATTTATGATAGTAAATGAAGAGTCTTTGGGTTTTGGAGACGTCACTTCAGGCTCTGAGACATTGTGATGAGCATTTGTGTTTTTTTTCATTTAATAGACTAATTAATCGATTTATCATGAGAATAATTTGCAGATTAATTGATAATGAAAATAATCGTTAGTTGTAGGGATGTAAGAAAATATTGATACACTGGCGTATCGCAATATTATGTTTCCTGACATTTGATCAATTCTCAAAAAGCTTTATTGTGATATTATGATACACGCAAATATTCGTAGCTGTGGTTCATGTTGTGTTGTGCTTCAACCCCCGACCACTAGACTGCAGTACTGTTATCTGTCTTCACTGTTATGATTGCATATAAAAGTTAAATTTTTAAACTCAGATTGTATGCATATACAGTAGAGCTGTGTTCTTTATATTATAATCATTTTCCCATAATTGGATTTTAAAAAAGCAATATCACCGTGCTTACAATATCACAATATATTGACTTGTAACTCTGTATCGTGATACACATCATATGGCCAAATTCTCGTTAGTAAAAAGTCCTAGTTAGGTGCAGCTAGGGCTGCACAATTTGGTAAAAAATTTGTGTTGGAATTTTGATATGTGATGCAATTAGTGGTAACGATCAGTTTTGCATTACAATTTTCATGTTCACTGGAAAAAATAATATTAAAATTGTGATGATGTGATATTTCTTTAGGTCTGTACTGAACAAACATGTTTTCTTTCATCTGGCGGACAAGATTTTTAGGCCAGATCATCTCTGCAGCACTACAGTACCTAATTATAATGCCGTTTTCTCGTACATTTTTCCTTTTTCAAAAAATTGTAATCTGGTTCTGTGATTTGGCTATTATACTTGGCCATATTGCGATTTTATTACAACTGCGATTAATTGTGCAGCCCTAGTTACTTGCGGGTTCTTTTCTACAAAGGTCGCCTTGGTGCGCAGCCGTGTTTCTTCAGTCGCCCAGAATGGACAAACCAAACATTTTTCACAAGATTCATGGCCACCATAGGAACTCCTGCACACTGCTCCTTTAAAGGAGAAAATAATCTGCAGATTAATCTATAATGAAAATGTAAATTTATCTAAATAACCGATTCTTATTAGCAGATATACTCATTGTAATCAGATAATTCGAACACATCCTGTGCCATTTAATCACGCAGACATGGCTCTCTTAGCTTCTGCAGCCTGCCTCACAAAAATGGGAACATAAGGCTTTAAAGATGACAGATAATTACAAACACCTGCTCTCCCAACGGTGAAGCACGGTTGCTAGGCAATAAATGATCTAGCCAATCCACAGAGGGCAGTGTGTACCTTTGGCACAAGCAGGTAAAACAAATGATGAATACAAGTGAAAACCTGATGTCCCGCGTGTTTAACTGCACGCAGGATAAATGCTCAATGAATATTGTAATGAGAGCGTGAGTGGATGTTTGTGATATCACTGACACCCAGGAGTGTTCTCAGTTACAACAGTTGGCACGTCTACTGTCTGAAAAAGATTTGTCCAAATTAGTGCAAATAAATGACGGTTTAAGAAAAAAAAAAAAAAAGAAAAAAAAAAAAACACAAAAAAACCCCAACACAGATGAAATGAAGAACTGAAAGAAATGAGATTGCCAACTGGTTATCAGAGGAGTTGGCATGGCAACCAATAAAGTTGCTATGGGAATGATAGTATTAAAAGGGATGAAAGAGGGAATTATCAGCACAGTTGGACTGGGCATCTGAAAATAGGCTACTTATTGTATAATAAATTTTAAAAAAGCCAGAAGATGTGTAAATGTTTTGTGGCTCGTTCAAATTTGTAAATAATTCCTTGTAATGTCCTCTGATGCTGTTACTGTAAGATTTTCTATGGCACCTACAATATATGACTATATGAGATTTAATGGTTATTGCGTTTTTTTTTTGTGACATTCCTGTAAAATATCACAGGATTACATAATATGTATCACAGTTACTCTTCAGTCTCAAACCACCAGTGTGATTCTCAGGAGAACTACAATGTAGTGTCACTGCCATCTAGTGGAGGGAAACTATTTGAATTTTGAGCTTTACTGCACCAAAACTTTACAAATTATACATAAAAGGTGAATAATTTACTTGAAAAACACCGGGATCTTTATTCTGCAGCAGAATAATGTATTCTTTCTATTTAACTGTTCTGTTTCCACCTGAATTGTATTTTTTAATCATCCGTTCTTTTCCCTTCTTTTTTGTGTTTGCTGGCCAAAGATGACAGAAACTACACAGGTAAGAATTTATCATTCTTATTATCTTCATGTTTATTGTGTTGTGGACGTAGAATTACCCACCTTACAAGGATGTATATGATGCTAAAACAGGGGCAGTATGGCCAAAAATTTATATCACGGTATAATTTAAATCAAATTTTTTTCTGCAAGGTAAAGAACTAGTATGACAACTGCATGGCAGCCATTTATTTTCTCTTAAGGGTAATTATTACGAGGACATATTTCACATGGTACAGAGGTATTCTGAGAACATTTAATATGCAAAACTGGAATAATAAATAGAAAAATACAAAACCTTTTCTCAAGTACATCAGGTATTACCCACACTTATTGCCAGTGTCGTCTGACATGATTTGTAGATAATCGTTTTCTGCTCGTTGTCTGTCGTTTAAAATCTGAACTGTGTCCATATGATGGCAGTTGCACTCGTCTTTTTCAGCTCCTCCTCCTCTTTGTTGTGTTCACTGTAGTGAACTGTTAAAAACAAGGTAAAACCAATGCTGTCTGTATGCAAGTCAGTTTATCTTAGTTCTCCATATATCCTCAAATTTGGTAAAGTTCTGACGTTATTGGTTCTTTTATCTGCCATTTTAACTTTTTGTTGTAACCTATTGTCATGTTGTTTTGTTGATCAAGCAAAGTGAGAGCTCTACCGTGTTATGACAGTATAGTCAAAATTCAGAACAGAGGGCAAACTTATACCTTTCACCCCTATTCTCTTACCTTTTGTAACTAATGACCCATTTCTGATTGTTGAAACTTTTCTGAGGATCACCTTTCCAAATATTCATGGTCATATTTCCTCACCACACGAGATTTTCCTGGCCTCTCACATCACCTGTTCATTTCAAAAACTGATGCATTTAAATTTGATGTTTTTTTTAATTTATGTGAAGTCTTGAGCACATTTAGATATAAAAATAGCAGCTTTTTAAATAACCCCCCAACATTTTGGCAGCACCACTGCCTCCACAGTACACTAGATGGCGCTCTGAAACCTTCCAGTGGACTATGGTCCAGTGGTTGAGGATGGCTTCATTAAAATATGCAGTTGCAGTTGCAGTTGCAGTTCCTCCCCCCCAGGTGAAACTCAAGGTCCACACAATGGAAGGGGGGCAATTGAGACACATGCCCCCTCTAGGTGTTAACGATCACACAGTGGTTTAATACCTGAACTCCCAAGCCAGTCAGTCAGAACTGAAGAAGCCTCTTGGATGAGAGGCGAAACGTCTTCAAGAACTCTATGAAGTCCAGTTGCCTACAACAAACCTTGCTACGAGTTGCTGTAGTGCTTATTCAACTGGCAGTTCATGGGCTGGATCCGGCCCTTTAATGACCTAAATCCAGCCCTTTGATCACTTTTAATATAAAAAAGTAACTGCAACTCTGAGACAACAAGCTGCCTCTAAATTTATAGGTCTTTGATCATTAAGATCATCATCTGGATTAGTAGGCTAATGATCCCATTCACTGATTATGTCTGTTTTTGAGCACAGAGACGCTTATTATTTTAAAAAGTTTTACCTCAGGCTGTTTAAAGGAGAAATATGTAGTATATTTACTGTCCCAAATCATTAAATGACTGTGTGTGTGTGTGTGTGTGTGTGTGTGTGTGTGTGTGTGTGTTCTCAGAGCAAGGGGCTTTTATTTTCAGGATAACAGACTTAGCTTTACATTAACAGACAACTGACAGTTACAAACAGCTGATCAATTTACATATTAGGAATCATCCTCACTTATTATTGACAAATTATAATGTTACGCTCGTCTTTCACTCGTGTAGGTTCAGTGTTACTGGAGACAATCTGTCTTAACTTTGACTCTGTGAAGGAGAGGGTGGAAGGAAACAACTTGCTTCAACCATACATGATATATTAAACAAGGATTTAACATTTAATATACCGTCTACGGCTCCAACAGTACCCATATTTCTCCTTTAGGTAGAGGGAATTTAGTCACATTGAATGAAAAAAGATGTTAAATGCATCATTGTGTTTATTTTCCAGTTGTGAAAACTAATAAATAAAGTGGGGCAAAAAAAAAAAAAAAAGGTGCAAAACAAGGAACTTTGTCTTCTGTCTGAAGCTCAACATATAAAATCTGCCACAAACAACGTTGCCTTTTAAATGTTTTTAAAACGTGATCCATCGAGACATTTTACTAAATAGTGTAGCTTCTAAATCATTACATATTTATTGATAATAACACGTGAAATGTCTTACCCAGATCAATCTAATCTAGATCCCATAACAAACACTCTTATCTACAGGGATACCATTAAACCTGCCTGTTTCTGTGTAACTGTGCGCACACAGATCTTTGATCTTTTAATTAAAGGAGCAATATGTGGCAGTTGTGCGTGCAAAAATCAGCACTAGCCAACTAACTAGCTAGCTCCAACTCACTAGCAAACAGTGAGTTGGTGCCATACATGGTATATTAAATAGATTGAAATCCTATTTAATATACGATCTATGGTTGAAGAGAGTTGTTTCCCCCCTGCCCCCTACTCCCCAGACTTGAGGAAGCTCAGACAGCGAGGGCGAGTCCTACAGTGTACAGCTGTCAATGTACATTAAGCATGTTATCCTGAAAATAAAGGCCCACTGCTCTGAAAATACACACTCTGGAGTTTGAGTTAAGGTACTGTGTCTCACTGCATGCAGGATTCCATGAACATGTTGCTCAGTTTAACTGTTCTAAACATCAGCATCTACATACATATTTTTCACCTGGCCTGTGGTGTTGCCTATCAGTCTAGATTTTTTTTGGTGTGAACTGCAGAGTTTTGGAGATATCGGCTGTAGAGATCATTCCCTTCTGTCTTCTAGGGCATAGTTCCTACATGAAACTGCTCACAACACGGTCTGTGGATTATCTTCGGTAACCAGGTCAAAATTTTTGGAAATAGGCACTAGTTTGGCATTTTTCTAAAGTAATTTTTGAAGCTTTGCTGCACCACAAGCCGAGTGCCTTTTAGTCCCATTATATTGGACAGAAAGCAGACATCTCTACGATATCTCCAAAACTCTGGAACACAGACCAAAACTATATAGATGGATAAATAGCACTACAGACCAGGGAGAAAATGGGTTGTTGTTTTTTTTATTTTGTGGTGAATTACCCCTTTAATTTCAACTGGGATTAATGTGAAACAGGCATATAAGCAGTTATTTTGGCCCAGAATAGAAATTTCAAAGGGGGACAATGTGGCTGCAGTGTTGTTGTCAGAGCAGAGAGCATTTAAACTGTTTCTTTTAACTGATGACATATTATGGTCATTTTATTAATTATTACAGTAAATATATTACAGATTTCTGTTTTAAATTCTGCTTTAATAGAGGCTTTGCAATAATGTGCTGCAGCTGCAATGTGTGCTGCAGCCACAAGAGGGCAGCAGCAGCCTATAGTTCAGACAGGACTGTCTGCGACTGAAGGTTCAAATCCTCAGCTGGGAAAATGTCTTCTTGTGGGAAATTCTTTTTTTTTTTCTATGAAAAACTTGTCCAATTAAATATTTTTGAACTGTGAGAAACAAGATTATAGTTTTAATTGTATTTGAAGTTGTAAACTCAGCTAAAGAAATTACTTTTCATATCTAATATTAGAGAACAGCACATATGTATTACAGGGCTGACAGCGTTTTCCTTCAGTTCCGCTCCAGCCCGTTACATGAGGAACATTATTTTTTTTATCCTGGAGTACTGAGCAAATCCTTCTTTTATGAATCAAAGCACTGAAAGAGAAGATTATGACTCTTTAATTTCCTCATAAGCGTCATTAGTGAGGTAGCATTTTCAACTCAACTCATCCAAACTAACCTCCTTATGTCTTTAGTTAATTGAAATTCCAAAATTTTAATGATTTCTTTTTGTTGCTAATCATTTTTGCTCTGCTCCTGCCCTCTGCTCAGACTACGAGGGATTTGGAAAGAGGCGAGCAGTTGATGGCATGAGAAGCGTAGCTGTGGGTTTGTCACCATGCAGGTATAAATATAATCAGGTGTGGAATATTCTGCTCACTTATCCAGCTCGACATGCAGCGTTGTTAGAACTGTGGGTCTTGTTGCTGTGAGGTTGAAACTGTATGAGTTTGCAGCAGGTCATTACTGAACACGAACTAATGTGCTTAGCCAGCCTTCCCTGCAAAAAATAAAGGGTCAAAACGTCTACGAGTACAGCCATTTTATCTGATCCCTGGCAAGGATGATGAATACATTTGTTACTGTTGCAGGATGGCTCACCCTCTTGCACAGTTATGTCACCACATTAGGAATTGGCCAGATATTGAATCATACACTTGCAACAATCCTTGGAAGGCTCACAACACTGCAGCGTTACCCTAATGAATTAGGCATAGACCTATTCTCGCCTTTCATAAGCCAAATACTAAGTGTGTCCGCACACAATGTGCAGCACTGAACTCCAGGCTTGGGGAGTAACGGATCACATGTAACAGGACTAAATAATCAGGATTAAAAAGGAAACTGCATTCCATTACAGTTACAGATAAAAACGTAATTAGATTACAGTTACATTTAGAACAAATGGGGATTATTAAGCAGGATTACAATTTTAAAATGCTTTTTTACCATAAAGAACGATGTACAGTACTACCACGTGCAGCGCGCACACGTTGCAACACTTCACAAGTCTCACAACACCACTCTGGTCTAAAACCAGCACATCTTAAAGTCAATTCATTATCATGGCCTCTAGTGGAAAAATGCTTCACTAGGAGGAAATTTCAACATTATTTTGTCTTTAGATCAGAAAAGAGGAACAGCATCACAAAAAAAGTGTCAGTTCTGCCTTCATCTGTCAAAATGCTGTCATCATCCATGAACGCTACATCTAATTCAAGGAAACATTTATAGGAAACACCAACTGCTAAACGTTAGCTACAGAGAGTTAGCGACACACACCTACTGCAAACATTAACTATTGAGGCTAACCAATAACGTTCGCTACACAGACCAACAGCTAATGTGAGCTACAGAGACAAACCGCTAACAATAGCTACACAGACCAACCAGTAATGTTAGCTACAATGACCAAACACTAATTTTAGCTAAACAGACATATCACTAATGTTAACTACACAGACCTACCACTAATGTTAGCTATAAAGACCACCCATTAACATTAGCTACACAGACATACTACTGACATCAACTACAGAAACCAACTGCTAATTTTAGCTACACAGAGCAAGGTTCACAGAAATCCAGTTTTAGCTAGCTAAACTGCCAGTACCACTACTTAATACTACAGTTTACTTTAAATCTGAGTGTTAATCTTGAATAGCTGCTGAACAAAGTACACTTAAATGTCAATATTTACCTAATTTCAGCAAACAAAAGAAGGAATATCTGGACAAACAATTAACAAACCTAAAATTAACATAAAACATTATATAAGGCCAAACAATTTCACCATTTGGTATTGAGGTAATCCAAAAATAATGCAAGTTTACTGATTACATTTTTTTAAATCAGCAATTATATCGGAATACATTTTTAAAGTAGCCCTCCCAACCCTGCTGAACTCAACATATAGTTCTATGCAAGTAATCCTATAAGTTGCTGATAAAAACTTTTCCAAATGTCACAGACAGACTTTGACAAACACATAATTAACAAAGCAGCAGAGAATACTGTTTCCTCAAATAGAAATTTCCATCTACTGTCACAATACTGACCTCCTTCTGGCTCCGCTCTCTCCCTCTCTCCACTCCATGTGCCATCACCACCCACTTACTGCCTCCTCAGCGGGAGAAAGGTTAATACCCTGCTCCTGTCTGTGTCTGCTCTACCCTGTATGTGTGTGTGTCTCTCTGTGTGTGTGTGTGTGTGTGTGTGTGTGTGTGTGTGTGTGTGTGTGTGTCCGTGTGCACATTTGCAGTTGGATTACATCTCTGGTTTCAGTACAATATAACAAAACCACAGGTACACTGTGAATTCAAACAAAACAGCAAACAACCAGAACATAAGCCAGAACACAGTTTCAATTCAGTCTTTATTTATGTTTGTGTACATATAAACATATGTACATATAACTGTCTCTGTGTATTATACTTTTAGATTATAATATTTAAAATAATCAATTTAATCTTTTTGATATTATTGTATTTTGGAGCAGTGTTCCTCAGGCCTTTTATTTTGTGCACCATCTCAGAAAATTGAGCTCTCCAAGCACCACCTAGCTATTTAGTGCCGTGTGGCGGTAGCAGGTGCTGCAGAGACTTCACTGGTGCTTCTGAAGTAGCCACTAGCTCATGCACAAGTTCACTGTCGTCCACTTCATTTTCAACACCGGCAGCTTGAAATATTCTCCTTCTGGTCTGCACCTCTCCTCGTAATAGTTCCCGTTTGGAGCCGTGATTGCAGTGTTCTTGAAGAATTTTCACTCTCAATTGAGCTTGTAACTACTGGTAATCATGGATGATCATGCTATGTGCATGATTGTGACCGTGTGACAGTTTGATATTGAGACAAAAATGCAAGGCAGTGATTTTTATGTGTTTTCATTTGAAATTTTGCAGCATTTTGATTTTCCATTATATTATATATTTTTGAAATAATTCCTGTCGTTTTAAGAAAATGTTTCTGATATTCCTCCACATACCTCTGGAAATGGCTCACGTACCACAGTTTGAGATTCTAGGATTTAGAGCATTGAATTACTACTAGATACATCAGTGTGGGAAAAGGGGTGCCATGTGCAGTTATGTATTAAGTTTTATTAAGTTGTTTATTAACCAAATCTTTGCCTTAACCCTGACTAACTACTACTAACTTTAACATCGAACAGAGATTATTTTTCATTTGTGATCATTGTTAGCGTAGATACAGATTTTTACTCTTTGTGCTGCTGCAACCGCAACTAGACTTCCCTGCAGATTTTCAAATGACTTTCAAACGACCGTTGATAAATACTGACACTGAATTGTGACGTTATGCTGGAAATATGACATTTAGATGGACTAAATTATGTTCAACAACAAAATATATTCAGATGGGGGTCCTGTGTAAGCAAGTATCTTGTATCAATAGATGCATGGCCCAAATGGGCTTCCAAGGCAGACTTTTAGTTTATATGTACATGTGTGAGAACACACAAATTACAGGAGAACATAAATAATATAGTTCATATGCCCACACACTATCCTATCAGTCCCTCCAGGAAGCTGCGATCGCAACACTTCACACAAATTCAACCAATCCCTGTGAATTCTTCACAACCTTGTATTTTTGTCCAAACTCTGCAAATCCGCAAATTTGACCAATCATTGTTGCGTCCCGCGAGTTCTGCCAATCATAGCAGTCCCCTGCTCAAATATTATCTATGCATCTCTCAATGAACAACAACGTTCGTCAATGAACAACATTTGAATACCCCTCCAGGTGCACTTCTTCATCTACAGATAAAGTTAGAATATTTGTAATCCTGAGCCTTTTTTGGTAAAGTTACTTCGAACACTCAGAATAGAGCGCGGTTTTGTTCTTCCTGGAACAAGTTGCCTTTGATTTGTTGGAGACTTATTTCAGTTGTGGATTAAAGCACATTTGGCGCACTAGTGAGTATTTGCAGCAGCAGGACAGTGTGTGTGTGAGATTGACTCAAAATAAACTACAGCATGTGTTAATCACCATCAAGGCACCTGAGGGCTCACTCATCTGTTATTAATAATTTTATTAACAACTATGGAGCTCTATGGCACAGAGGAACAATGTAGTAGTCTGGTTGGATCAATCCCATGTTGATTTTGGTCTTTAGCGCTGTTGAAAATAAAATAAAATATTTCCATTCTCATCTTTTAAAAGATGGGTTGTACCTTTGGGATTTTAGCTGTGCTTTAAATAAAGAATAATGCCTGACAAGGTGTACACTATCAGGAATTAATGGATGATGTGAGTGCCAGAACCGTGTGACGCGCAGCAAAGCGCATTCCATCAATTGACCCTTTGCTAAGCCCCGCCTCCAAACAGCAACTGTCCAATCATAGCTTAGCAACCATAACTAGGGCCTGTCAAGCTTTACATTTCTCTGCATGTTGATAAAAGCAAGAGCACACGTGCGGGGAATGGATTAAACTCCGTCTTCTTCTGCTGTGACATAAGTTATGAACGTTAGCATGTTTGGCTAAGTATTGCTAGCTTACTAGCTGCAATAACTCAACCAACATGGTGCATGCGTCTCACTCTGGCTCGCTGTCTCGGGTCTAAGTCGGGTTAGGTTAGCTCTTATCCCGGCTCTCTTCCCCGATCACAGTTTGGCTAGTCTGGCTGGGTGACCGTCTCAATGTCCTCTGCACTAATCAAATCCCTGTGCTTCCTTTTCCCACATTAATGGGTGTAATTCTGTCATCTATCGTGTAGATATACCTGCCATTTTTCACCATCCGACCAGTGTTTGCTGAGATGTAAGCTAGCTATAGCCACAGTCGTTACTGTTATACCATGTACACAGCTGGAAAGCTTGACAGGTGTAGCAGTGTAATTAAGGAGGGTGGGGCTTAGCGAAGGGTCAGTTCCTGATAAAGGAAGCCTCAAAGGGTATGCCATGGCCTTACCTCTTGCCTGAGGGTTTGACTAATACCTAATGTAATGGAAACGTTCACTACTCCAGTAAATAGGACGAACTTTAGATACGACTTGGCAACAGGAGATATTTCTGGTCAGCTCAGCTGCAGTTTCATAGAGGCGTTTGGCTCAGTCTTGAACTAAAAAGCAAATGCTATGACAGCAAGATTCACAAACAGTAAATATAATTTGACAGTAATTTTAACAAGACGAGCTATCAGCCATGTCACTGTCCCCAAATCAATATCAAGGTTTTCATGAACAAATTATACGTGTACAGTCATCCACAGCCTGTAGCAGTGAGTTGAATAGCAAATGGGATATTTATGTTATACAAAGTATCAGTAAGTTCAGAGTAAAGATGAACAATTATTTAAAACTTTATCAAAATCGCAATAACTAATTTTTAGACCACAGGAGCGCAGAGCATTATTATTGTCGTGCTGCAGAGTCGTCCTGGCCTACACGTCATCTTTGTTGGATACAGATCCTTGCAAAAATTAAACCATAATCATTTTAATATGTTTTCCAATGAAAATGAGAATAATGATGTAAAAATTATCATTTGCACTAATATTGCAAATTATATCACAATTGCAATATCCGCCAAAATGAGCACAATTAGATATTTTTTCAAAATCATTCAGCCCTAGTTCAGAGGAGCAGTGTACTTTTTGCAGCTTGTGTGTTAGAGTCACCATCCTGTGGTATTTAGAGGATGAGGCACTTAATTCTCCAGCTGTTAACATGTTGAGAAATGGCACAAAGTGTCTAACTCATCGCGCCATTTCACCCTTTTCTCTTAAACTTCTCTTTCTTCAGCTGCCTACCAGTCATCAAAGTTGTCATATTCTCTAAATAGGTTGAAAGAAATGCCGAAGTCACTTGTTGTTGTAATTAGCTTGCTCATTTTTCATGTTAGAATATGGTGCGAGCTAAACAGAGGCTTTGGCTGCATCCCTGTTGCTGTGGTTACTCATTCCAGTGCATTAATTTAAAATGGTGAATAGATATTTTCACATGAGATACTTAGTTTATTATCAGAAATTAATGGACACTACGCAGGGTTGAGTATTCGCCCAGAGCGTGGTATAAACCTGGTTTTATCTTTGTGTTATCTGAACAGTATCACATCATGTTAAAAACACACAATCTGTCAGCACCGCGTGAGCAGGTGCTGTGAGAGTCGGTGTGGCCCCAAAATGTTAAGTTGAGAATTTAAAAAATGATCTAGGCCATGTGTCCTGTGATTTATTCATACACCACATCACCTGATGGGAATGTGAATTTAAGCCCCGCACATGGCAGTAATGGATTTTTAACACTGATGAATACTGCTTTTTTGGCAGTCAATAAATTCTGATAGTGATATAGCAGAAAGTGTTCCTTTTCTCATAGATATATTCATAATAATACACTAGTGCTTACCAAATGTTGATATAAAGTTATGCCCTAGTGACAGAATATTTACAGTTGAACAATAAACTTATTATTCTTAACTTTCCTCCACCCTGATACTCAGGCGTGATATATTACTGTAATAACTGCACTGCTGCAGAGGGCTGGAAACAAGGAAGTGCTGCTGGACAAATTATGTAATGATGATACTGTATCGAAGTTAGAGATTTTACTGCAGGATGATCTATAGTGTTCTGGCAGTGCTGACCAACATTTATGCTGCTGTAAATTGTCATACCAATAATACTGTAATATTAATGTCTGAATGAGGCTTGAGTCTTCACCATCTGGTGCTGCAAGCAAAGTTAAAGGTGCAGTATACAAAATTCAGCTTCAATAGATGGTACCATCCCAGCTTCTCTGTTTTTTCTAGGATGGCTGCACATGTATTTGAGCATGAACATACAGTACATGCAAGTCCCTCTTGATCTCCCTGCATCCATTTTCGATTGGTGAAAACCAGAGGTAGCCGGAGCCAAAATGGCAGCTGCCTGGTCATAATATATGTCATATAACATCTAAACACTGCACTAGAATATGCTTCTGAAAACATTTTAGTTGTGAAATAGGCAATGTAGTAACATAATCTTGATCCGTATTATATCAGCACTGCCTAGTTTGACAATTTGATCTGAGTTTCAGGAGTCTCCTTTGGAAACCAGAGCCAAAACAGCAGCCGCCACAATATATCTCATTTTACAGTAAAACATCACACTAAAATATATTTCTGAAAACATATTAGGCAAGATATAGGCAATGAAACACAATCTTGATTCATATTTTATCAGCACTGCCTAGTTTCACACTTTCATCTGAATTTTGGGAGTCTCAGTTGAAAACCAGAGCCAAAATGGCAGCTGCCTGGTCACAATATTTCTCATACTACAACTACACATGTACACTAAAAATAAATGTATGTTTCTGAAAACATTTTAGGCACAAAATAGGTAATGTATTAACAGAATCTTGAGCCATGTTTGATCAACACTGCCTAGTTTTACAGTTTGATCTGAGTTTCATGAGTTACCGTTGGAAACCAGAGCCGAAATGGCAGCCACCAGGTCACAATATATCTCATATAAGTGTTACGGTAAAATATGTTTCTGAAAACCTTTTAGGAAAGAAATAGGCAATGTAACATAATCTTGATATATATTTTATCAGCACTGCCCAGTTGCACAGTTTCATCTGAGATTTGTGAGTCAAAATAGCAGCTGTTTGGTTACAATATTTCTTGTATTACAGATAAATGATACACTAAAATGAAAAAAATATTAAGCAAGAAATAGGTAATAACATAATCTTAATCCGTACTTATCAGCACTGCCCAGTTTGACAGTTCTGACAGATCCACGTTTTGTGAGCAGTGTGTGTTCAGATGACACTTTCTTCCTAACTTTATTGAAAATGGACTTTGAAATAGTGTTTGACCAAAGTCTGATCTCTGCACAAAGAATATGACCGTCAGCATTGTGGAAAAACCTTACGTCTACAAAACATCAGCATCAAGGGAACTGAACCAGTCTGATTGATTTTGCACAATATATTTTGCGAGAGCATTTTCACAATGATTTGGATTCCTCCCTGAATAAAATGTGCTCTGCAGGTGGAGGACAACGTAATCTGGTGATTGTGTTAAAAAGGGGACATTCGAAACAGTATTTTCTGCCAAGAGAGAAACAGGCCATTATCCTGAAGGATGCCCAGTGTGCACTCTGCAGACACACAAATATACAGTACAAGACCCTCATTAAAGCAGCTCAGCAACATGTTACAGCACTCATGTCTCTATTGCATCTTTTCCAGGCTGTGTCACACGGCTAATGTCTTCTCTGAATGTGGCATTTGCCTCAATGGGGGTTGTTAACACTGTACTGCCCGATGCTGGCGCGTCTTGCCTGTGTTGGCTGCAGGCTTATGGAGCGCAACAGCACATAAAGTTCACAGCTGAATAATTGATAGTGCGTTGGATGGGTCACGGGGTGGCAGCGAGGATGAGGAGGTGGAAGTGGAAGGCAAATGCCAGCAGATGATCACTACACTCACCTCAGCCTGTGAGGGCTTGTTAGCAGCTGGATCTGAATAGCTCTCTGCTACATGGAGATATCCAGATAATGAGATTTGGGTAATGAACCAGGGTTATATAATAGTCATATTCCATCGCCTAACTACAGAGGGTTTTTAATTTAGACTGGAGAAATAATGGTCTTCTCCTCAATTGCTGCAATAAGTAATTTTCAAAGGGGAACTTTATCACTAACATTACATTGCAATTAGAGCGCTTACACAGGAACTGCAAAAACATGAGCATAAAATAAAATAAAAGCGTAGTCAATAATCCAAATGGGCTGAATTGAAAATGACAGAAAGTATTGTTGGCACCACAATGGCTTTTTATTTTTTTTCTTAGATAACAAGTTAACCTTTAGTTATAACGTTCCTCAAAGAATAGGTTGACATTAAATGATCTGGCAGATGCATCTTCAAAGACAAGTTCATTTTATCTGCTGAATGACTATTCATTAACCGTCAGGGCTTAAAGGCCATTGTCGGGATTCACACTCTTGTCTTAGAGATAATTTTCCAGGACATTTTCAGTGATCATAAAGCTGGTATGAAAGACAGAGATCACACCATACATTAAAATGTTCCTCTCTGTGGAAGCCTGATTTGAACTTAAACTTTCATTGTCTTCCCTGCATTGCGTCACTCACTCCTGTAACTAGAGGACAAGTGTTATAGAAACACTGCAATGTGCAGCCATAAACTAGTCATTTTAATGTCACTACTTTTGCTACTACCTCCTTTTACTGTTTTTTTTTTCCATTTCTTTATATACTATTTTTTATAGAATAAGCTGAATCCCATTTTTCTTATATTAACTATTGCTGCCTGAACACATAAAACACAATAACACAAATAGTAGCCTACTGACAAATCTAGACAGAACTTTACATACCCAAATGTACCATTCAAAGTTTATGTCGAGTTTGCCAGGATCATGAACTGCCACTGACTCTTATCAGTTTGTCACACCATGCAGAACTTTAGCCCCTTTACTAGTCATGTTAGCTCTGGGCATATGTAAATATTTTAGGCTATTCCACAATATATGACATATACCTCGATAGGCACATTTTCTTTACAATAACATAGTGTAAATTCTCAAATAGTGCAAACAAATGATGATCTCATTTAATATGGTGCATTGCTGTAAATTAAACTACACAACTGTATATAAAGTAGCTCAAATAAGCACAACATTAAACATCCACGGCAGTAAAATGCAACATACACATTGATGCAGCAGTATATTAATCCAGAAACATCAGATATAATAGTAAAGCACTGGCAGGGATGATTTTTACTGCATAATGAGTAATGCTACATTTGGCACTTTCAGTAAATTTTGTTATTATACTCACATAATTTTGCCTTAGTAAAGTTTAGTTTAGTTTTACTTTTACCTTAGTTAAGTTTAGAATGCAGAACTTTTACTTGTAGTGGAGTATTTTCAACGTGGAATATTAGTACTTTTGCTTAAGTAATGTATTTGAATTACAGACCCATGGCACCTGTGTTATGGGCAGAGCCTTCCTCTTAAGGGTGGACTTATGGGTAACGTGTGATGGAGGTCAGAGGGGTTTGTTGTGAAAGTGAGCTGGCTAGTTAGCAGCTATGAGTCTGACTAAAACCAGTTAAAACAGCCTAAAACCAGAGGTCTTCCAGATACTTTATGGAGCTGAAAGCCACGGGTAGAGTAGCAAACACAATTTTTAATGTGACTCTTTTTTTTGTCACAGCAAAAAGTCACAATTACTCCTGCTAACTAGCCATGTTAGCTTTTCATGGACCAGCTCAGCTGTGAAGAGTACAGGATGACGTCATAGTAACGTCAGGCCGAGCCATCGAACCTGTAGTTGCTAGTGACGTGATATGGAGGTGTGTCACCAGCATTTCTCATCCAGGAGCTACCATTTGAACGTTAACATGATCCTGAACATAATGACAGTGTTCTCCCTTTTGGGAAATCAAATGATGCTGGTAGATACATCTTTACAAAATGATGCTTCGTGGGCTAATTCATTCTCTGCTCAAAAAAAAAAGGATAATGTTGAAATGACTATCCAGATTTTCCGGGACATTTAACATTTTTGCTCATGTTCTGTGTGTTTTCATGACTGGAAAATCAGTCGACTGTTTTCCAGGTGTTTTCCACAACGCATGGGAACTCTTGTGTGTGATTCTATACGTGTACATGTTTCTGTGTCAGAAGATGTGTGTGTATATTGTTGCCTGTGTCAGAGTAACAGATACCGTTGGGACTGTGCTGGATGTGAACAGAGGGTTGAAACAGGTGTGCAGGGAGTCTGGTCTCTCTCTTATCTACACTAACTACATCACTGTTTCCACTGTTGAAATGAAAGCAAATAAAGTCAGCCATGATTGATACTGCCTGACACATTTTTCGCTGATTTCTCAAAGCAGCTTCTGTAGCATTTTATAGACTTGGCCGTGGAGGGGAGATAGAAATGAAATGGACTGTGGATGAGCAGAGGTGGTTACAGAGCAGAGGCGCACACTGCTCGGGTGTGCTAGTCAAATAAGCATTGAGTTATTGATTTGCAGGTCAAACAGCATTTAGGTGTCCAGGCTAAAACCAGGCTAAATCTAGTTGTAATTGAAAATTTCTCAGATGTCAAGGTTACATGTAACTATTGTTTCAGCAGCATGTAAAAAAACGTTTTTACATGCTGCAAGCGTTTTTAGCGATAGCGCCTCCACTGGGGATGGCAATGACAGTCTGTGGGTCGGACACACAGCTTTGGTCCACTCGAAACAAATATTGGATACACTGGCTTGAAATTCTGCAAAGACATTCATGTTTCCCAGAGGCTGAATCCTCCAGACTTTCATTTTTAAATGCACTGATCGGATTATGCTAAACAGCGTGATGTTGTAACTACTTATATTTACTGTGTTTCAGGTTGGGATGAAATTGGGGCTGCATATCATGGTAGAAAAGTCAGACTAAGAAATTGCAATTGTGTACAAGTTGTGGGAATGATCATTTTTGCATCACAATTTTCATTTTTACTGAAAAGAAAACCTATCAAAATCACAATAATGTGACATTGTTTGGGGTCTGTACCAAACAAATGCCTTTTCTTACATCTGGAGAACAAGGTGTTTAAGGCCAGGGCATCTCTGCAGCACTGCTGAACTTCATTATAATGCTGTTTTCTCACGTTTTTCCTTTATCAAATAATTGCAGGGTTCTGTGATTTGGATATCGCACTTGGCCACATTGCAATTTAAATAATATTGTGATTCAGATATAACTGCGCAGCTCTAGATGACATGATTACTAGTTTCATAATAAATCACACTACAATTCACGATGGTTAGTGTCACCGTTTCAAATTTTAACTATCACTGAAACCGTGTTTGATCACCATGGTGTGAAAAAGTCTGCAGCATTGACCAAAGTGCAGCCTTAACCAAAGTTAGAAAAAGTCTGGAGACACAGGCTCAGCAGCGAAGTGGGTTTGTTTTGCATTCGGGAAAACACTGACATCGCAAAGAACATGACGCCATTTGAAATTGGTTTTTAGGTTTTCATTTTAAACCTGGTGAAATGATTTCAGAGTGTGCCTCAGTGCTTTTTCAATATTTTGAGCAGATTTAAACAAAACAACTCCTCAACCGTGATTATTTCAGTCACTATAATCACGGTAATAATCAGAATTTTCAAACGGTTTCATCTCTAGTTCAGATATTTAAAAAGGTTTCTTGAATAGACTGATTTAAAAAAAACAATGAGCAGATTATTGGATTAAAAAAAAAAGTCAGTCAGCAGTTGAAATAAGCATTAAAATGTCATAATTGAAATTACTTCAGACACTGGTTCTATGTAATCTAGACATTTGTTTTTCAAAAGAATTTGGCCCAGTTTTAATGTTGAGCAAACTTTA
>JAJHUR010072934.1:0-55905 GCA_027495735.1 Lutjanus campechanus
CTGCACACATCTCACATCTACCCAATCAGTCAAGATGCTTTACAACTTCTGTCAGAGGCCCTAACAGTTCTCATAAATTACGAGGCCATTGTACATGGTGCCAATAACTTTTGAAGGAGAATCTCAGCCAAACTGAACCCAGGAGTATCTCTTTGCGATAATACGTGGAAGTCAAGATGGAATAGTATATGAACGAGGCAGGGCAAGTACTTTGATGGTAGATTTGCTTTTTAGAAAAAGGCCTCAGCTGATCCTTTCAAGGATAAAAACTGGCTCCGATATTGACATTTTGATGCAAAGCAGGTGGCGGGCCGGGTTTGATTCTGTTTGAGATCACTTGCATTTCCTTTCACATCCCACTTCCCTCCACTACGGCTCTGAGTCTCCTGTTAAGCTTTGCGTCTGTGTCATCTGCAGATCCACTGTGACAGCCGGGCAATATGAGGCATGAATGATGCAGAACCATTCATAAACAGCAACAACAATATAATGTGATAGGGACAGAAAAATGAGTACGTGGGCCTGGAGTCTGCAAGCAATAATGTGCTGTGATTTATTTCAAATGTCCTCCTGCAGTGTCCATTGATATTCTGCAGGGAAATCAGAGCCAGAGAGTACAAGGCTGCATCTCGACCTCAAGTACTATCAATATGAGGATAATTGAAAGAGAATACATGTATATACGGACGAATCATGCACACATACATGAAACAAACATTTGCTGTGTCTCTTACGATTCTCTCTGTGCATAAGTGTGTGCACATGTATGTGTAATTGTGTACTTTTATGATAGCGCGATCAGATGACACGTGAGCAAGGTAGGGGGCCTGCTGTTAGCGCAGGATGCAGCGATTTTCCCAGTGTCACACTGACAGGGCGAAGCTCAGATTGAAGGGCAGACGGTGATAACCACGTGCAGGGATTCACACCCCGTTCCCATTTAGTCACCTCTGGAATTTTCACAAGGAACAATTGAAGATGCTGGGAAAAACCACTGAATGGGCCTCGCTGCCAAAGCCTATGTTTTGTAGGCAATTAGAATGAAATTGCCTGAACCGGCTGAAAGGCACATTCCCCCCAACACAAAGCAGAAGTTTGCATCATTGCTTTGGTTTGTGTTTTAACACTATGTTATCTTTTTTTTTACCCCCATAATCAAATGTGTATAGCATTTATTTTGTATGTTTTTTCAGATGTGTTCTTCCCTAGATCAATCAAATCAAAGTCAGACCATGCAATTCTACTTAGAATACGAAGTCATGGAAGACAAAAAAAAATTCTAGTAACAAGGTACGTATCCCTCTCATTCTGTCTGAGTGCTTCTAAATTACAAACGACATGGGAAATATAAAGAGCGGTGAATAATCCCAGCCTCTCAGCATGGCACACCTTGATGTGCAGGTGCCTTTAATGCTAAAATAAGTCATCTGAGATTGGGGAGGCAAAAAAACCCACTCAACCAGATGGTCTCCATAAAGCATGGCGTAAAGCTCTCCCAGATGTTGAGAGGTGGTTGCGGATCCGGTGACATGTGATGTGAGGGAGGAACTGGTAATGCAGAGTGTATTAGTGGTCTCTTTATGGGTGCATTAAGGTGCTGCGGAGGGGAACGCGGGGGCCGCCGCCACCGCCGCTTCTGCCACCGGTGAGCTACTACTACCAGGCTTTATGCTTTGATGAACCTACCCTTGAAAAAGCGGGACATCCGTGACCGTATCCCGCGAAGCCTGGAACACACCTCCTTCTCTTTAGCCTCCTGGAAAACATAAATCAGTTTCTCATATCATCATCTAGTCATATCCAATGCATATGCAGCTCTAATCGGTAAATCTGTCAGCTCGCTACCCTTTTAGTGATATATCAGATTCGTAATACTCTCCCACATATGCAGTAAATCTCTGACAAAGCCTATGTTTCTTAAAATTCAAAGACGGGGCCACGTTGGAGAAGAGAACTTCACTTGAAAACAGATACAGAGAGCGGCATCGCAGTTCAGTTTCTCTTGTACTGAAAGCTTCAGTGCATTCCAAAGTGTCATCTTGCTCCTTACCACTAAACAGCGGAGCAGACAGGAAGCAGGAATAAATTTCCCTCAGTTCATTGTCCCTGCTGAGGACTAGCAGAACATCTCCGTCTGATTAATGGCTGTACACTGTCTAATGAACAGTAATTGAATGGTATAATGCAGTAGGTCCTTAAAAGCCCAGAGGAGTCATCTTCCTCTGCCTAGCTCTGTGGAAATGCAAGGCAGTGACATTGTCTAGAGTTGATTATAGTTGACCTTGCATGGGGAGAATAAGGCCTTTGAAATGGCTAACCTAAGCTTCAGGGAATAGGAAAAACAACTGGAAAGACAAATGAAATGGACTTGCATTGGAAAAGGAAAGGGATGGATCAATGCGGTGGTCAATAAGGATTCGATTTTTTATCACAAAATTCTTACGAAGAGGAAGACAATTGATCAAACATTCCTAGTCGTATTGGCATTTCTAACAATATTAATTAAGAAAAAATGCTTAGCTGACTGGTTGATAAATCAGCCAATATTGTTAAATCAAAACAAATGATAGTTGTAAACACAATACCACAGCAGTGAGTACAAATCTACCCTTGTCCACGTTTCCTCAGAGTGTATGACATCTACAACACAGACAGAGAGCCCCCCTCCTCCTCATGAAATCAATCAACTCCTTAACAGAGTGCACTCTAAAGGAAAACCCAACCTTCAGAAAGCCCAACAAAAGTCAGTCAAGTGATTATAAGAAAAGCTTTGATAAATGTGCATCAGGCTCCAGCCCGCCATCATCCTGCTCTCTTCCTCTGAGATAGCCTGCCTTCACTCCCAGCGGACATCTCCACTTGGCAGAGATGCTGAATCTCGTTATTCTTTATTTGGCCTGGACCACACAGGTCAATATCGCACGCACACAACTGCCACACCGGTGCACTGTCTGTAAATGTATTCACTATTTAAATTCAATGCAATAAATCATTTAAAGCTTCGGCTGAAAATGTAATCATGTAATTGAATTTGGTCATCAATATCTACTATATACGTGCACGTATATGAGGAGTATACATGGGGCACATGTGAGCACAGGAGTGGGAGGAAATCTGTCCGAACTCAGCTCAAAGTATGAGTCATAGCAGTGCAGTTATCCCTCATTATTATTCACAGCCTGCTAAATGATGAGGTTGCTGACGACGTGGCAGCGACAGTCTGTTTGGCCTCAAAGGGAAAAGAGGAGAGTTTGCATGAATGATGGTTAGACTTTAAGTCAAGAAAGTCTCACCTGCAGCATCATTATCTCCAGTCTGGTGACAGCTTTTAGAAATATATACCAGAATGTTTGATGAAACATGAATGAACAGACAACAAAATTGCTGTGAAGGAAAATTTTGCTATCTAAGCTACAATTTGGACAATTCTGGTGTAAACTGAAATCCTGCGTAAAGGGGTAGTTCAGATTTTTTGAAGTAGGGTTGTATGATATTTATCCATAATCAGTGTATTACTAACTGTAGATGGCAGTTGGCATGGTCCCAGTTTGGAGAGGCAGGAGGACTGGGGAAGGAGGCTAAGCAATGCACTGCTGTGGACAAGAGGCTGACATTTTTTTGGGATTCTTGTCAATTTTAGTATTCATCATGGGATTGGGACTGGACAGGAAAAGAAGTCAACAGGGGCACAAGCAGGATTGGGAATCACAAAAATAGGTCAGTTTATATATATCATATATTTATATATATTTTAAACACCTAAAGAGAGGTCTACCTGAAAAAAATCCACAATATATTTTCACTGCTTTAACTCCCTTCGACTCCCTTCACAAAAACATTAATTTTACCTTGCAGAACACAGAAGTTACTGGTCTACCGCTGCCTCAATTATTTAATTTCTGTTATTGTGTGACATTGGTGTATCGGAATGAACCCTTTAAAACACCAAAGTCACATAATTGCACAAATAAGCTCATCAAAGCAGATGTTGACCAGCAACTCCTGTGCTCTGCAAAATAAAATAATAGTTTTTGCAAAAGGAGGTTGGTTTGGAGGGAGCAATATAATGGCCTATATAATGGTGGTTTCCCATCAGAAAAGGCTGCCTGATGGCAAAGTAAAGTGGTGAAAATATTCTAAATATTGTGTACACAATTTATATTTTTTTAAATGATTAAAGTACATTGCTTCCCAAACCAGTACTCCTGCTGCTTCTCCAAACTGGGTGGGTGCTGACTGCCATCTATTGTAGGTAGTACACTGACTATAGATAAGACACCTCACACAAGCCCCCTTCAAAAACATATGTCTTTAAATGGGTTCTAGCACGATGTATTCAACTGGAGAGCTTGAAACAAAAACATCCTACCTCCTAATGTCAGTCTTCATTGGCTAACAAAACCTGCCTGGTGAGATGTTATTAACAAAAAGTAGCTGAGTCTGTACTGAGGATTATTATTATTATTTTCCATTATCTAATGGTCTTCCCTGGCAATCCATAGCCAATCTGAATCAGCAACATTCATGTATGACTAAAAGCGATAAGTAATGAATTAGACTATTGATGAGGTCTTTAGCCAGGGTCATAACTGGCCCCCAGAAGTCAATAATTACCCCGATAAGAATATCTTTATTGCAAAAGTGCAAACGGCAGCAAAATCATCACCACACCAAAACATTCCCCCATGGTGTAATTGCCACTGCTTGAAATTATAGTTTTCATTAAAACAAAATGTTCAAGGTTATTGATTGCTTAAATAAGACTCAATATCTTCTCATTTCAAAGCTGAATGAAATTGCTTGGAATAGTAATATCACCCAACTATTGTGTGCATTCATCACAGTTACACTGCTTCATATTGCTGTCCCTCGAGGATTATTAGAGCAAAATAAGTGTATTTAAATGAGTGTAATTTCTAGGAACCACAGATCCATGCAGAAACATCTGTACACACATCTCAGCCCCACTTCATCACTGTGAATGTACACAACAACCAGAGTAAAGGACAGACATCAAATACAACCACATACTGCTATGGGGCTCCACTCTAATCACAAATACACTCTGGCTGGGTTACATCAACAAGGATTAATTTTTAAACCTGATTACATCATGGTTTAATTTCAAATTATGTAGCACCAAACTTTAAAACCACCTTAAAATTAAGAAAGATTGAATCTAAACATCTCTTTAAACCCCAGTTTAGTTTTTACTCTAAATCCAGGTGAAATTTAATTCCATTGCAACAAAAACTTTAAACTCTACTTTAAAATATATTCCTTTTATTATTCTATTATTCTATTCCTACAAACATCTGGCAAAGAGACTACAGATGAAAACTAGCCTTTAGCTAACCAGGGTGCGTTTATATAGGTTTTAGCTAGCTAGCTAGTTAGCAAGTAATATACTCATTTTGTTTTTTGTTTTTTGTTTTTTACTTTTTAGCTAGCTAGAAAACTATTGAATGTTTTTTTTTCAGGAATACAGAGAAGGGGAAAGTTAACCCCCTAAATAAACTGAGATTAGCTTTTAACTGTGCAACAGAGTTCTGCTTAATTGTAAATCTGGATTTACTCATTTTAAACCTACTTTCAACAAAAATTAAAGTCTGTTTAGTAGATTGAATTAATATTTGTTAGTGCAACCCAGTGTCTATGTATTTTCTAAGCTTGGTGCTGTGATACATACAGCATCTCTGGCTGGAGCTAAGCCCTATAAGCTACATAGAGTTGTAAATGGGGCTCAGGTGTCTGTAATCCTGTGTCTGCAGTACCAGTACTGTGCCCTGAGCCTTTTACTGACTCTCCTTGCCCTGAAGAGAGGCTGTGCTGGTAAATACACAGCACACAAAACACGGAGAGCCATGGAGACATAAAAACAAGGTTACACACACATATTAGATAAAAGTATAGTTGCTGCAAGCAGGTCTACGTGACGCTCTTGCAATTATGGAAATGGTGATTACCATAATTGCTGGTTAGACCGTTTTTATGTGACCTAATCCAAAAGCAAATGATAAAATTGGATATAATAATAAAGTAAAAATGAACTAAATGTGAAATAGTAACTACATGGAACTCATAATAAGGGTACTTACATCCTTCCCAGAACCTGCAGACAAAGACCTCTGCACACACGAGCCGTCTGAATCATGGAGGGAGGCCTTGCAGGGACTCGCACAACAACTCCCATCCTCGTACTCCTCGTCAACTATCTTGGCCTCAACCTGCAGGGAGGGAGAAAACAAGATCCCCCTTGGCTTACACTGTACTGTACTGCTGTATTGATTTAGCTAAATATTTATATATTTATGTAACTTGTTCTACCGAGCATTCGTGGGCCTTATTCTGAACAGAAAATCATGTTATACTGTAGTAGAACTATATTCTTCATTCTTTTTTAAAGTAAAAAAAAAAAACAGAAAGGTAAAGCTTAATGGAGGAAAAATAGAAAGATGCTATAGTATGATTGTGTGATTGATATGATCATGAATATGAAAATGAAAATGAATATAGATGATAGCATAATGACAATTAAGTTTACCTTTACCTTATAGCTGTAAACACTTTTTACATCTAAACCACATATTTTACATCAAACGCAAACAGCTGGTTGTGATGTTCATCATCTTTTATACTTCTATTTGTCTTAACCAACATGTTATGAAGTTATGAAAACTACTAGAGAGAGGCGTGGACTTGAGTCATGTAACCTGAACTGGAGTCAGAATTGAGTCACAAATATGATAGCTTTAGACTCAACTTGACAAAATTAAAAAAGGCTCAAATTTTGACTTAAACACCAATGACTGGTGACTTCACTTGGACTTAAGCTTTTTGACCTGAAAACATTTGATACCTTACAGCAGGCCCAAAGGTTCAGCCAGAAGGATCCAGTCCAGCCACCTTTAAGACTTTGTATAGTCTGAACATTGCAGAGAAGTCCTGAATTCAAGTGTTTCAATAAAATGCACTGTGATTCCTGATTTGCCCACTGGGGGTTGTGCTGTCCTAATGATACTGTCAAGCGTAGGCTACTGCTCATGCAGGAGCCGACAGAGTATCAAATTTTCAAAGAAAAATGGACAAGTTCCAATTTCTTCACATAGGTAAATGAGACGACAGTGTCTTTGGTGTGTTCACTGCTCACAGCCCATTTCAGTGCTCAAGAAATATAATATTCGGCGCCACTATCATGACAAAAATACAAGATCTTAGAAGGACAACTGAAAACAGAGAAGATAAATGAATTGTTGGCAGGTTTGAGGAAATAGCATCAAAGCCATAGCCTACACTGAGGGTGAGTTTGTTAAGACATGCTGAAGGCTGCAGAAATCATGCGCCCAAACAAATGGATGGTTCATTAATTGAGAATGTTGTTTCATAAAATTTGGAAGCGTTATTTTTAGGTTATTATGTCATGGCACTACTGGTCTGGCACACTCGAGATAAAACTGGGCTTTATATGGCCTATCAACTAAAATTAGTTTGACAGCCCTGTTATAACATGTGCCACAAATCAATTAATTTCCTGAATCAACTAACATTAGCACAATTTATTTGCAGCAAGTCGACACTTAACTCCCAGATCCACTTCGTTTGAACTAGTCCAGCAGCAACCAATCAAGTTGTAGGTGAGAACCATGAGGAATTATCATCACTTTACAGGGCTCCAGTTGGAAAAAATTATACCATGATGATTGATGATTTGTTCACATACAAGAACTACACAGTGGCAAACAAAAATCAAATTACAGTTTGCAAAAGTGGGGTTCAAAAATTAAAGATGAAGAGGTAACAACTTCCAATTTTATTTGACATATAAAATTGCGCAAAGAACGGCAAGTCAAGGCTAATATTAAAATAGTTTGTGAGCTAATGCTTAGCTAACATTAGCCTAACAGCTATAAGTTTGTAAATCCATGAGGCTGGAAACCCAATGTTACATTATGACATATTGGGTCACTTGAAACTCCAAATTTAGGACCTCCTCTGCTACTAGATTAGTAGCAGTTAAACTGAATCAGCACTTGGCCAGGCGGCCTCTGTTTATCTAAAGTGATGTTGATAATAGTGTTTTCAGACTGGAATCGATGCTTACTTCCTGTCAGATAAACCGGCCTGAGCTGTTCAAAGACTGTATGCTAAAGACCTCATCGGGCTGCAGTGCTGTACGGGGTCGTGCTTTACCTGATCAATTGGCAGGTCCACCTTCAGCTGTGGGTCTTCCTGCACCTCCTCTGCTCCTGCCATCTCACTTCTTTTGTTTTGTGCATTGAACACGCTGCCCTCTGAGAAAAGTGATTAATCACAATTACCTCATCTGCTGGCAGTCGCCGTCTCATTCTTCTGCACACTCACTCTCCCTCTCACTCTCTGTAGACCCCTCCATCCCTCACTGCCCTCCTGTCCTCTCCCTTTGCTTTTCCTGTTCAACTTCACAAGAGATCAATGTTGCTGTCAAGCCATTTATTTATTTGGAGTGGTCCTGCAGACGAAAGGGCCACAGAAAGCCACAGTTGCCCTGCCACAAATATGGCCAGCCAGCATGAACTTTCAGTCCAGGGTTAGCTCCTGACAGTGACAGGTTGCTCTTGATGCATGTGGGGAATCGCTTATAAACAGCAACGTCACATTCTTTTTCCTTGTAAACAAACTCCCTTTTGTCTGTGGATCTGATACAGGCTGGGCTGTGAATAATTAAACACACTATTGAGCCTGAATCTACTTCAACAGCCTTAAGTAATTTCATTTAAATAATAAATAACAAAGCATGGTAGATTCATTAGTCATAAAACAAAGGAACAATGTATAGAAAAATGTATGCGGGTAATAGGTTTCGCTCAAAGAGGCAATTATACAGCTACAAAACAGATAGACTTTCATTATGCTTTTTCATTCAAGCATTACTTTTGGATCTCTTTCTAGACTCACTTCAGTTAGAAAGAGGCAAAATGATGGAAGGAATGTGGTGCCAACAGCTCTGATCACATACCAGATGATGCCTGTGAACATTACTCAGAGCTATTTCCTGTATGAAGGGTTGAAAGAGGTGACTTTTTTAACTCTGCGGCCTTTATTAATGAGCTTTGTGGAAGGAAACCAAACTATAGGTATGATCAAGTGACCAGGAAACTGCAGTCTGGCCACAGCATTATCATAGGCCCAACAGGAGAAAGTAAAAAAATCAGTTCTTTTTAAAGGACCAGTATGTAGAATTTAGTGGGATCTAGACGTAAGCTTACAAATTGTGCAAACCCCTCACCTCACCTTCCTCTTCAAAGTGAGTCGGAGAACCTATGGTGGCCATGAAACTTTAAAAAAACAACAAAAACAAAACACAGAACGCCCTATCTAGAGCCAGTGTTTGTTCATTCTGGGCTCCTGTAGAAACTACATTTTATTGCTGTAAAATGACCCAAACTGATGCTTCAGTACCAAGTTGAGCCTACAGGTGTTCTAGTCTACCATCAAGTGCCAAAGGAAGAAGAAGAACACCCTCTAGCACAGAAGAACAACAAGACGGCGACAAGTGCAGCTGCAGCAACAGCTTCAACTCAACTAATCAAAAGGAAAAACAGCAAGAGTTGTCTATGGAAGTATTTTGTGTTTGAGGTCAATCATTGGTCATTAACAATAAACTCGCAAAAAACAGTATGTGAATGGGGTCATCAAACTTTTCAAACAAAAGGAAGAAATGCTTCTAACTTAGCAAAGCACCTCAAAGACAGACATCTACATTTGTTCAAAGAATTCAGGGTGAGTTGTAATTCAAGTTAAAGTTGCATTAACAACACATCTTAAGTGTTCTCCTTGCTATCCTTATCCTAAAATACATGTAACCACTATTTTTGTTCGAGACAGCTGGCATTGCTGTGTAGCCAACTGTGTTTCACAGCATTTAATAGTTGTTTCTTTTTATTTATAACTTGAATGTCACTGCTGTTCTTTTCTGTAATGTTCAAATGTCTTTAATAAAGGAGTGCATGTTGATATACATGGAATTATTGTTTGACTTTGTTTTTAACGTGGTATCGAACTGGGTATTAAGAGTTATGGAGTTGCACTAGTACTGGTATAGGCTACAAAATTTCTGGTATTGTGACATCCTCTGTAAAAACAGACCTGCTCCATCTGTAGATAAACGTCTCATTCTAATGTAATGAAAAAACAATGATTCTTAATTTCAGGTGATTATACACTGATGAAAACATACTTAGGAATATTATATGCCATTTTTGCCATATTCAGCCAATAGATCCCCATAAATCTTGATGTCAGCTATCTTAGTTTCAACATTAAGAAGGATGGCAGGTTTCAAGCTGTGGAAATTAGCCAATCGTTGAAACAGCACCCACTGAAGAACTAAATAGAGGAAGCAAACATACAATTACTGTGTATTAATGATAAACATTAGCAGAGTATCACTTTTAAATAGTGCAACTGCTGCTGTATTCAAACAGATCAATTTAGAGTCTTTTGTCACTTTTATGATCTTTTGTGAGCATTATTAGTGATTAATAACTCAAAAAACTCTCCCCACATCAGGGGAAAATTTGAACATTTTGTTTCCCCCCCCACATAGTTAACTAGGCTTTCTGGATACATATTTAACAAAATGGCCTGATTGAATTCATCTATGATTTAAGCCCCCTTGACGGTGTTTGAAGTCTTGTTCTGTTTAATATTCACCGAAAAGAACTGCTTCTTTCAAAAGAGCAGGGAGCCGTGTTCTGTTTGGACTTAAAAGAACAGGTTGAGAATCCAAAGAGAGCTCCTTCACCTGCCAAACAAATGTAACACACACCAACCTCACATCTCCTTCAAATACACACACAATGGCTACATCTGCATGCACACTCAATTTCAATATTATTCAGACTATGGAAATATACTGAATTTTATACATATCATGAAAACAGCTAATTCAGTTTGGGTTTTCTGAATGTAGCATGTTCCAGTTGAGACATGTGGGATATGCTGGTATTATTCTGGTTTTAGGAGCATTCTTCGGACATGTAGTGTGTACACAGTCAGCTCTGAGAGCAAACAAAGCAAACAAAGATCGCAAGTTAGGAGTGGAGATGCATGCACAAAGGAAAGCCCATATATCTGGTCGGAGGGAGAAACACACGTACTTTTAAACATTATGAAAGACCTGGACATCAACAGGTATGCACAAATATCATAAAGCAAACCTTTTCAAAAAGGAGAAAAAATGAATGAGGCTGTGTTCACATGGTCAAACAAGTCTGTCACCAGTGGAATATGCAAAGCTGTATGTAAACAGGAATATCAGTGGAATATTAATTTCACTAAGCATGTATACTGGAAACAAAGAAGTTGAGAAACTCAATTTCAAAGCAACTGTCTTCACTAGCTTTTAGGTTTTGAATCAAACTCAAAAGATTTTAAATTAACAGAGTTTTGCTGACCTATAATCTTTTGTTGAGACATTTAACTTTTTTTCTTTAGATAAAGTTGAATCTTAAAAGATTTTGACAGCCCCCAAAATTTATATTTCAAAAAATGTTCACAGGGAGCTGTGAACCTGATTTGTCATTATTTAGGTTTGAGAAAATTCAATGGTTGCAAATGTAAATATTAATTATTAACTTCGATCAGTTTACACAACAATTTTTGAAATGCAAGTTTTTTGGGTTTCTAAAACTCAAAAGATTCAAGTTTATCCAAAGAAGAGAAGTACATTATCTCAACAAAACATTATTATTTGGTTAGTTGGTTAAAAACTCCTTGTAGAAGCTTTAAGACTCAAAAATCTATTTAAGTAAGTTGCCTTTATATTTTGCATTTTCTCTTTTTTTTTTCTTTTTTTACAGTGTAAACAGCTTAGTAGAAATATGTCTTTTTCAGAATAAAGGCAAAAAATGTAATACCGTGTGCATGTAAAAGTAGCCAATGGGAATGTACAATAGTAGCACAATAATAGTGCAGACACCTACATGTGTGCCCAAATGTAGCCCCACAGATGTACACACAAACCGTACGTGCATATGCATATAAATTTGTCCTCAAGAGCCAACAGGTTTCTTCATATCGTCATGGTGAGGACGGAGGTGTTGGAGGGGGAAAAAAACACTTTGAGGACAGAGGGGCTGAAGAGAGAGAGATTTTTCTATAGAATTGCTCTGCTTACCCCCTGTCGAGAGGAGAACTGTGTTTCTGGACACCTGCCTCTGTTGTTTGGTTCTCTCCTGCTTGGCTGCGTGTTTCTTCATCTGGCCCCTGGCTGTGTGCTCAAGGTCCTCTCTAAAGCCTGTACGAGCAAACTACATGAAGAGACAAAAGAGAGGGAGAAACAGGGGCGCAGATTAAGGCATATTTCCTCAGATTTCTCTGTGATTCATCATCGACTTTTTTTTGCCTGTTGTTTTGTAAAGAGGAAGAAGAAAAAAAGACAAAACACATTGGGGCAAAACTTTTTTTTTTTTCTTTTTTTTTTTTTACATTTTCCATTGACCTCAATTTTTCATGAGCTGATATGCTTTGTAGCTCCCCCGCGACTCCTACTGTATTGAATTCATCTGGTTCCAATACATCCCGTGCACAACCTATCAATCACTGGGGAGCGTGGCAAACTAATCATTTATTGATGAAACGGGGCAGCCATGAATTTCTAACTGCATTTGTCTTATTTATCAAGCCAGATCAAACAATGAAAATCCAAACAAGCTTAAAGGGAAAGGGAGGGAGTCGCAGGGAATAACTTATTCTTCAGCAGTAGACAGCAGAAGGTTATTGATGGAGAGGGGAGGGAAAAAAGAGGAGGCTTGGGACTTTAGTTGCATGGTGGGAGAGGAAAAGGGAGAGAGGAGCAGTGGGGAGAGTTCAGAGTGATGTTCAGACAGCAGGGTACACATCTGAATTAATGCTTCCACAAAAGGCAATTTTCTCCTCGCAGGCTCCTCATCCCCTCTGTAGGTAGCAAGGTGAGGTATGTCTCCCTTACAGAGAATGAGAGACGCAGACACAGGGAGCGGGAGAGAGCAGACTTAATGTTTCTTTTCAGCTACAGCGCTCCGCACTCTCACTGCAGCTGCCTGGCTGGATCCCTGGGCTGGCTCGGGGGATAGTGTAGTGATCTCAGGCTTCCACCAGAATACACTTCTGGCAATGGTGTTTGCAAGCTCACTAACATGGACTCCGGGGAATAGCGGCATTGTTTCTTCACTTGTTTGCTTTCTTTAATGCGGAGGCAAAGTCTGTTGATATTCTTTTGAATTTCTGCAGCCGTTGGTGGGCCGAGGGAGAAAAATAAAACAACAAAAAAAAGGGGAGTGAAGTTTGCCTGCCGTATCCAGCAGAGGGGAGTTGAAACAGAGTTCACACTCCAGCGCTGTAGTGTCCACATACCCACGCGAGATCAAAGACGAAGGGAGCAGTGGCACTGTCGCAGCGGTGAGCTGTTAATTCAGTTTCATAACCTCAATTCGTCTGTGAGTGATGTGTAACGACTTTGTGATAAAGTTCAGAATCAAAATCCATCTGGGCAATCAAAAATTGAACAGCTTGTTTTGCATGTTTACAGCCTGGTGGTGAGATGTAAATAGATCTTATTTAAATCAACAAAGTTAAATCAAGACGGTCTCACTTGGGGAGGGGAAAGCAAAGGACGAGGGGCGCCTTGGAGCCAAGAGAGTACAGTACAACTGGAAACACAGGCAGTGGAAAAGCTGAGGTCATCTCGCCTCTCGTTCTACATTACATATCTACAGTACCGTGTCCTGTGGGAGCAGACAACTGTGTGTATCAGGAGGCCCCAGAGAGAGAAACAGAGGCTAGAGTTAGTGTGAAGGGGGCTCAGGGGGACCAAGCGGCAAGTAATCTGTGGCCCTCTCAAGTGGCAGAGAACAGGAGTCAACAAGAGGACACCGCGATATGATAGCCAGGGGAAAAAAACGGGGGTCCCAACCAATTGGACCAACCAGCCTGCAGCCATACTGGATGTGGTATCAGCAGGAGCCACTCCCAGGGCCGGGTCCTCAGCGAGCAGACACGCTGGCAACAGCAAGGAGGGGTTATAGTTTTCCACGGGGCATTGCTACTTCCCCTCGCCAATGAGATCATCCAGAAACAAGAAAGAAATGTGGAGCAGCAGCGAGTCATTGCTGATGTCAGGGAGAGCAGCTATTAAAAGGTTTAGTCAGCCTTTCTGGGCTGTTTGTGTGAACTGCACTGCTCATTATTATCACTATAATGTAAAAGTACTTTGCTTTCATGCATATCAAAAAATAAATGTCCACCATCTGTGCATTCTAATACCCACACTAACATACTATTTAGTATTCCAGAGAAAGATTTAGTATGTCCCAATACATAATATATCAAATGCAAATTATCTGGCCATTCTGATCCATAATCCTTTGTGAGAGGTGTATGAGCAGGAGGGTCAAAGTTCAAGGTGCAATGTTATGAGGTAGTAGTATGTCCCAATTGTATGCATACTGCATGCAACAGTGCATATTTTAGAAGGGTAGCTGCAGTAGGTACTAAAAGTAAAAAGAAAAAGAATGCCATTTGGAATGCAGGGTATATTTTTGAGATGGGACGGATCCAATCCAATATCAGTATCAGGGCCCAGTGTTAATATTCCTGATCCATATTCCAATCTAAATTCCAAAACGCCACTAAGTACACTAAGTGACAGCTCCCCACAAAGGACAGTTAGGACACCATAATACAGTTACATTAAACAAACTACACAAGCTTTCCAAGCTGACTACTACTACTAATGATAATAATAATTATAATAATAACAATAATGAATGATCATCATCATAATCATCAATCCTGGTATCTGTATGGTATTGGTATCAGCAGATATCTTACTTTAGACACCGAAATTGTATTGGAACTGAAAAAAAGGATTGGTACATCTGCACTATATTTTCAACACCTTGATATTAGACGTTTTCTGACATATCACTCTCTCCAAAGCCACGAGACTCCTTTGGCATAAGCAGCAATTTTATCGGTTGGTTTGTTTGTGTGTTTGTTGTGTGACTTCTAAGCTTTTAAGGGTTAGTTCGGATTCACCAAAGTCACACAATAACACTTACAGACCAACTGATCAAGGCAGCAGAAGATCAGAAACTCCCAAGTACTGCATGATAAAATAACTGCTTTTGTTTGTCAATAGTTCTCCACAGGGCATTGCTGCTTGCCCCCCCACCAATGAAATCATCCAGACACAGCAGAGAAATGTGGAGCAGCGGCGAGTCATTGCTGATGTCAGGTAGAGCAGGTAATAAAAGGTTTAGTCAGCCTTTCTGGGCTGTTTGTGTGTACCACTCATTATTATTACTCTAATGTGAAAGTACTTTGCTTTGATGCACATCATTATTCTCTTTTTCCTCTTTGTCTCTTTGCATTCCTCTCCCCCTATTAATCTTCTCTTTATGCCATGTCTACCTCAAAAATTTCTACCTCATCATGTCTCCAAACACCTAACTCAGCATATATGCTCGCTTCCAGTGGGAACATGGAGTGCTGGAGAGCTTCGATATTACACTCTGCAGAGCCGTCAGTTTAGACTTCAGTGCTTGCTCCAGACCAGATGTCCCATTCACCGGCACAGAAACGCTCCGCTGCCGTTGCAGACAGGACAGGACAGACAACGTTCCCCTATGCAAGGAGGTTGCGAGAGCCAAGGTTACATTTTACGCAGCCTGAGTGGGCATGTTTAAAGGATCTTTTTACAGGCATTTCAAACCAGACTGCTGTTGTTTTGTGAGGTCAAACTGAAATTAATGACGGACATGACCCTATAAATGTATGTGTAATCAGTAAGCTAAACAGCTGACAGATCAAGACGGAGTGGGCAATTTTCGTCACATGTATCTTTCCTCTCTGAAAGGTCCTTATTAACTGGTCAAATCATGTTTACAAATTCATGAGGATCAGACGTAGAGGCAAAGGGAGTAAAATGCGGCAACATCATGTCCATTGAATGACTAATACTACAATGAGCTGGTGGATGCAAAACACAGCCATAGCTCTGTCTCTGTCTCCACCTCATGGTGCTGTGTGAAACATGCATTTTTTTGACTGCTATCACTTCTTGGTGCTTGCAGGATTTATGCACAGGAACCTACTTGATTTAATGTATGTACTCTGTGTAGGTTAGAGGTAAATTTGATAATTGCTATTTAACATACATATGTACTGATGAACTGTTGCCTTATTGTATCTTTTATGTCAGGTTCTATTAATTCATTGACTGATGCTGTCCTTATCTTACTATGTAAATGTATCTCAAAATGTTCATTTACAAACTGCAGTATTTGAGAATGCAATATTTGTATATTTTTTGTAATATTTACACATTTTTTTGGTAAAATACATATTTACCCATTTAATGTAAGCATTCTGATTTACCATTTGGTATTTGTTATGATTGTTATTACATGCAGTGCTTTATTTTTCTAGCTCTGTTTTGAGTATTATTGTGTGTTTATTGCATGTGGAAAATGTTGCAGACTAACAACCACTCCCTATTTAAAATAGCTTCTCATTGACACAAACTGTTTGCCTGATGAAAGTTTAGTGCCAAAACATCACAAAATAATGTTATATTTTCAGTTAGACAGTGTGCAGGAGTTCTTTTGCAACTTTTTGGTTCACTCGTCCCTCTCCTACTCAAATGTCTCATCAAGTCGATGTGTGTTCTTTTGTACTGTGAGAAATGGCAAACGCTGTGGTCTGAGCAGGGTTGATTCAGATTTCCCTACTTGAAGACTGAGCCTCAGCTAAGCAAAGTTTGATAACAGTGTGGTTTTATGCTTGGGTAGCTTTTAATAAGATAAAAAATCTGACAAATAAGCCACAGCACTTAGATTCTAATACATTACTAATAATATTCATTGTATATCTGAATATAATGGTGGTCAACCACAGATACAGCTAGAGATAAAGCATGGGGTATTTTTCTCTATCTGAAAAAAATTGGCATCTGCCACAGCATTGTCATCTTTCATGGTTAGAAAAATCAGATGTCAGACACATCTCTCACCGGAGGCCCCCCCACATCTCCACCTCAACCTGCTGACTGGGCATGTTCTCATCTTCACCATGTGATTTGGTGTTCATCTCGGGCCCTCAGCAGTGCAATCCTCATATGGATTCAAAGCACTTCACTGTCTACTTAATCACAATACAAATTGTCCTGGTTCTGGTTTGAATAAGACATTTTTTTTTTTTTTTTTTCAGTCGGTGAAAGTCCCCCTGGTGCATATGATGTGTCTATGAGGCTCACTGCACTTGATCAAGTGGGCCAGCCCGTCTCTGCAGGGATTACCCATCAAAGTGGAAAGCAAAGGTAACTCAATGCCTCCCGCAGACAGTGATTGATGATAGCGCTGTTTCATAACGAATTGCACCCCCACAACAAGTCCCGCACATGGGAAATGTTAATTGAAATGCTGTGTGTGCAAAGATACGCTTTTCAACTGTGATACTACCAAGGTGCTACAGCAATAAACTAGGGGGATTTAGCATGTCACGAGAAAGTGAGCGACCAGATGGCAAACTGCACCCAACTCTGAAGTGATAGTACTCACCACATCCTTCACATGTCTTTTCTTCCTAACAGCAGGCAGGATGTCTTGGCTGCACGGGCAAAAAAGGAAAAGCAAAATTGACAAACAAATATTTTCTCCTTTCCACATCAAAATATGATAATAAAAAGAACTCATAGCTCTCATACCCTTTCAACATGTTGTTTTCCCTCATTAAATCCCTGCAGGAGACACACTGGTCATATGGGAGAGCTTTAAACTTTTCTGTGCCAACTGCGACATAGTGCTGGTTGTTCTCCAGTTCAGTAGGACCACTGACAGGATGTCCATCTAATGTGCAAAGCCTGAGAACCCAAAAGAAGAAATACCACAAATTGAAGCAATGTTTTGTGTTTGTACTAGGGCTGGGTAATCAAGTATCACTTTGACTATATACCTCCATAAGGATATTGTAACAATATTGTAGGGATAACTATTAGTGCTTTCAAAAAATACTAATACAATGAGATCTTAAATAATCATCAGTAATGTGGATATGATGTCTAAGTGGGTGAAGGGTGAATAATAGAGCAGCTTGAACAGTCTGGTAAGTTAGTGCAGTAGTACTCAAGATCAGTCTTGGTCTCAAGACCACTTTATGAGGGTGTCAATCTCATCTTGGAATCGACCACATTTTTACTTGGACTCAGGATTTAATTTCAATACCAGTCAAGATCACAACTACAGGAATATCTCTAACTTGCCACTGCATCATCTTATTTATTTATTAACATCATTACTGTTATTGGATGTAAAAAAAAAAATCCTGCTTAAAATGCAATACCAATAACTTGACCCATTTCTAATTTGAAAAGTTTGTACTTTTACTTTCTGTCAGCCCTCCTGAACCCCTTCACAAAAACTCTAAGTGAACGCGGGAGACAGGAGAAGAAACTGTTGCAGTCTGGGAGGAGATATAAGCACAAACCTTCTGCAATAAAATTTGGCTACGTAAACCAAAAAGTTTATCTGCAAAACAGCATCCAAAAGAAAACAAACAGCAGTAAATTGTGCAATGCAATGCTTACTGAGACAACTGGACCGTCAAATTTAGGTTCTTGCTTGTGATAAACAACAACGAGACAGACCACAAAAAGCTATGTAGCTAATGTACGTATAGTTACATTACATTAATGCTGACGTCAGCTCCGACATAAACTCTACACGCTGTGGTACCACTTCCTCACCTGAGAGCTAAAAATGTGACAACACTTGGTCTTGACTTGATCTCAACTCCTCAAAGTCTTGGTCATGACTTGGTCTTGGTTTGGGTGGTCTTGAGAACAGTACTGTGCTAAGTCCAGAAAACTACATCACTTGACTGTAATGCAACACCAGGAAAATACAACACTTTTAATACACACTAAAACTGCCATATTATGATATAATGATATCAAAAATCTCAGACAATATCTAGTCTCATGTCATGTTATTAATATGATATTGATATATTACCCAGCCCTTGTTTAACTATGCTTGTAAATATCAGTGTTTTGGATATTGAAGAGACATAGGTGTCTCAAACATTTTGTGGGTGGTTAAACTCAATGCTAGCATATTTGTAAAAAATAAATAAATAAATAAATAAAATCAATAGAAGCAGTTTTTGTATGACAAGCTGTTTTGAAATATCTCATGTGAGCATACTTACAACCAGACATGGTCCCAGTCACTAAACAGATAGAATATTCCATCCACTCTGCTAAATCTTTCTACATTTAAACTGACTGGAAAGCCTCCACTGATCAGACTTCCCCCAGTCTAAATTAGATAAGCTGATACAGAGAATCAAGATTGACCAGGATCAAAATTCAGTATCTGGGTGGTTAACCTTTAACAACTGAGTTCTAAATCTTATATATCATTTTTTTATTTAAAAAGTGATTTGACTGTTTTGATTTTATTGCATAACACAATGAAAGACATTATTTGGGTCATGCCTCTTGGTGTATTTGAAACAGTTGGGTCCTTTTTTGTTAATACAGAAAAACTACCAGTTACACCTTTGCTTGTCCTCATTGGTACATCACTAATCTAAAACTATAGCATATATGATGTCGGACATTACCTGTATACAGCACCAGTGCGAAGATGCACTTTCTCTGTCACCATGGCTAAAACATTTTCCCAGCTTCTAAGAGTGTACTTCGGGATCCGTATTCGAGCTGGAGGAACCAAGACCTCTCCGTTGGTAAAGACACTATGAAACATAACAAAAATAGAGAAAGAAAGAGATAATCATTCAACATTTGAAAACAAAACAGGAGGAAAACATTTCTTTACTGCATAATGCAGCAAAAACATTCTCCTTTTTTTACATTCAAGATAAATTTGTTTCCAGAAAATCAACACTCACTTTATCGTGCAAGATTCATCAGTAGTTTTCCACCAGCGAGCAGAAACTACTACTCTGCTGTGAGCAACAGGTCGGATCTGAAAAATTGAAATTGAAAAACTAGGTTAGAAAATGAATAATGAGAAGTGGGTGTCTGACTCTGATGTTATGTGTGACAGTGGGACATTTGTGTTTATTATCACTGGGTTTTTTTTCTGATTATTGTTGTTTAGACAACTGGTCAGGCAACTTCGCCACACTACCAAGGTTTTGGCTTCAGCCACCTGTAACCTCCCACTAAAGCACATATCATTATTCATACAATAACATAGCACCTGAAAATAAAGGCTGGATGACTTAGTTAAATAAGTTTTAGTATAACTGATCAAAGAGTGGTCTTACCTGTTCTTTTTTCTTATTCTGTGGCTTCTTGGCTGTTATCTCACAATAGCTGGAAGACATTAAAAAATCATGTAAATTACTCGAACACAGGCTTCAGGTGCTACACGTGAAACCTATATGGTTACTGTCAACAAAGACAGAGGGAAGACCGCTAGACCAGATTATTTCAATTATTACAAATTACAGCAAGACATATAACCTCTCTATAAAAAATAATTTTACAGCTGAAGGTTTAAATAAAAAAGTATTTTAGACACGTGACTAAGTACATTCACTAAAGTACTATAGTTAAGTAAAAATTTGTGGCATTTGTACTTTTCTTGAGTATTAATAATATTATTTATGCAACTTCATAATTCTCCTCCACTACATCTCAGAGGCAAATAATGAGCTTTTTACTCATTGTTCAGTCCTAATTAAAGTTGTGATGATGTGATTGAGGTCTGTACCAAACAAACATGTTTTCTTTCATCTGGAGAACAAGATTTTCAGGCCAGGTCATCTATGCAGCACTGCTGTACCTCATAAAAATGCTGTTTTCTCATACATTTTTCCTTAAAGAAAAAAAAAATTTTTGGTTCTGGTTCTGCTATTTGATTATTACATCCCATCCTGCAATTTTATTGTGATTAATTGCACAGCCCTACGTTTGCTACATTTAACTGATAATATTGCATACTTATACTTAAGTAAGGCTTTTAATGCAGGGCTGTTACCTGTAATGATACTTTCACAGTGTGCTATTAGTACTTTTCAAGATCTAAATACTTTTTCCACCACTGGAACCAACCTATACCAAATAAACAAATGCCCACCCAACAAAACAAAAGAAGCAATACTGGACGAAATAAATGCTCCTTCTCTGAGCCCAGGGTGGAGCTCGTCTTAGGTTAAAGTGACCTGACCTCGCTGCTGTGACACACACACATGCACAGACACACCTTACATTACAGCATGGTACCTACTTCAGCTTTTTGAACTGGTCATTCCCGGCTGCAACATACACACTTCCATGCTTCAGCTCATCCAGACGCTGAACTCTGTGGCCCTCTCTGGGGGTGTACAGCCTCCTCACAGCTCCAAACGGGGCCTCAATCCCACCGGTCAGAAAGGTCAAAAAAATGTCAAAAGTTGTCACCTGCCGCGGATTCACAACTATCTTCCTCCCGGGAAAGAAAGCGTCTCCGTTCCTGTAGACAATTATTGTTTTAGTCGGCGGTATATCACTTCTCCTTGTAGTGGCCGGCATATTTACGTTGGCTAGCTAACAGAGGAAACAGTTCAAACAACAATAATGACGCTGCTTGGTGTCAAAAGTAAATGACTCGGTGGCGGCAGTGATGACTGAAGAGCCTCCGGACACGTAACTGGAGATAACATCTGATATGGAAAACCAATTCTCCCACATGAGAGGTGAAGCATCAAGAAACCTATCCACCATCTGTATCCTCTGTGCTGCTGATTGCTAGTTTCCTCCCTTTGAATGTAGGTTAACTAGCTAACGGTAATTTCAGTGTTTGGTTCCAAAACCTACGTGTTTCCATGGCAACGGGCAGTTATCACATCTAGGACAGACATCTGTTTAATGAAATTGGGTTGTAATACTTAAAACAATAACAACCAACGTCTTTACCTTTATTATTTTTATCATTAATATTATTACTATTATTATTATTATTAGTAGTAGTAGTAGTAGTAGTAGTAGTAGTAGCAGTAGTAGTATAATTTTAATTTGTGATTTTGTCTGTTCATTTATTCATTTATTTTAACAGGTGGTTGTAGAAATTGTATGATTTCTGGACCACAGGACTTGCATTAAAAAGATAGTTCACCCAAAAACCAAAGTTCAGTCATTATCTACTCACCCTGATGCCCATTGAAGGGGTTAGTGTTTTTAGTCCACAGGAAAACAGCACTGCAGAATCTACCAAACAATGTAAGTGTATGATGACCAGTTTTCAAATAGAAAAAAAAAAAAAAAAACAACAACCACAACAAAAAGAAAAACATAAAATCCCTCCATGCTGCTTGTCTGGCATAATCAGACCTCCTAAAGCCCTGACATGGTTCACTTGCACACACCGTCACACCACACATACCCAGCTCAGATGGTGTGCAAACACACGTGAGTGGTTCCAAGGATCTACTCTACAGTGAAGATTTGGGCTAAAAACATGCTGTAAATGATGTCTTTTGAGTGAACGGCATGTTGGGGCTTTAGGAAAATTATCTGTTAAATTGGCAAATATCATATGTGTAATTCAAGGCACAATTCAAACAGGCTAAAAAAAAAAAAGTCTCTTTCCACTGACTACAGTTCATGATTTTTCAAAGTTAAGTCCCATGGTGATCCACTGGAAGGAGCATGACTTTAGCTTTCTAAACCTTACAGAAAACAAGAAATGTGACTGAGGTTCCAAAAGGGGTGAAACTTAAAGGGTCATTTTGGTGCAACAAATAGAAATGACGTGAAAAGATCCAAAAAGATTCAACAGTAATTTTATTACTACTTTCGTTTTTTTCCAACAATGGCAGGTTGAATTGTTTATGGAATTATTGCATTCAGCTGCTTTTTCATCAAATTTAGTAAAGTGAGCTCACGCGTGTGAATATTTTGCCCTGTCAGTACCGGTTCTTAATACCCATCCCTACCTGTTAAAATTGCAGTAAATAATATATAATGTTTGACCAGTTGGGAACACAAAAACTCCAATACAAATTTGCAGCAACAAGCCTTGATATACCATACACTCCACTGTCTTTTTTTTTTATTGTCAAACTGGTGTTCAATATTGCTTGGATTTGGTCCAGCAACTCCTTAGACATCTATGAGTCTTTTTATCCTGTCTTTTAACTTTTATTGACCAGAGGCTGTCACTGATATGTAGATATTGATGAGAGTCATTCGTGCTTACACATATAGATGGACAAACCTTATCCAGTTGGCTTGCGAAGTGTGACAAACCAACTGAACAAGGTAACAGTAGGGCCGCTTACACCTCAACACCACTTTTCCCTAAACCTCTTTGCCCATCCTCTCCTCTAAAAAGCTGTTACTCCTATCAAAGTAGACGAAATAAGGATCTAAAACACTATAGAGAGAGACAAAAAGTGCATCCATTTATTTGCTTACTTTTGCAGATTTTCATGTTTGATTTGCATGCTTTCTTTGCACATCCACCAAAAGCTGCAGCTTGCTTTTCCAAATTTTTACTTTTTTCTGTTTACTGGAAGACAAGTTAAATTTAACAAGCTAAAACATCAGTAGGAAAAGTATACATCCAAGAGTGGATGTAGAAGTGGCTGTAACATCAGATGCAGGGGTTTTTTTTTTCTCATTTTCATGTATTGTAGCCATATCTCTCATTTGCAGGCCATTTTTTTCCGCCACAGATTATCCTCCTGTCCACTGTTAGACAGAGCTGTCCAAATTGTTTACCACAAAGGTAACCAGAGATTGCACCAACAATGGCACCTAATTGGTTTATGCCAGACAACTCCTGGTCAATTAAATGCATAATTCATCTCAGCATTAATTATTCATTTCTTAAGGGACTGGTGCTGTGCTTTATTAGAAGAAGTGCATCATGCATATTCAAATTCTTCTTAGAGGGACTCAATAGGGTATCGTCTCAGCTGGGATGCCCATCCTAAAAAACAATAGCAGCCAGGCCTGTAAGACAACTTCTATTAATCACACAACTAAACCATAAAGGACTTACAGAAGATGAAAATGTCATATTAACCTAAAGTATGTAATGTCTTGTTTTTGTCATTCAGGAAACATTGTGCTGTCACATTGTTACAAAGTGTAATTAATTTATTATTATTTCAAACTCTCTTGTGTTTAGACTATAAATTAGTTTTAAACAATAATTATGCTACAGCCACACAGTCAGTGGTAATTTAGCTCAGCACTGTACCAGTGGGTTCAATCCACAACAGCATGTTTAATTCACTGATAAAGATAGAGTTGAACATTTTCCCCAAAGTAACAATAATATAAAACTCCAACAATAAAGTCAAATAAATTTCCCTTAAAAAAATCATAAATTAAATATGCTGTGCAGCTTTAAAATATATATGGTGGTTGCATTTTATTTCAAAATAATGTTCTTACAGTGTAACTGCAGGTTTAGTTATGCTGTGACCACCAAATATTCTATGTAGGTGCCAACAAGTTTTCTGCCCACATTGTGAGCCTTCAGTTACAGTTCCACCAATATCCTGATTCCTTCACGCCTTTTAGTACAACAACTATTCCACTTAATGCTACACAATGGCCATTTGAGGAAGGCTGTGTTAAGTTGCATTAAATCACCTTTTCTATATTGATTTACATTCGTTTACATTTTGGCTTAACTGATAGTTGAACATGCTAACAATCAATAATCATTAATTATTAATTAGATACAAAATGCACATTTTTTCCCAGTTTAAGTTTTATTTAAACAATTCTAGTGGCACATTAGTTCTGTGAAACATTACTTTATAAGGCAACAACAATTTAAACAAACAGAATAATAAAACAATAAGGCTCTTGATTTAAACAGCTGCTCTTATCTGAAAACCTGTGAGCTCCAGAGAAATGGTGCATAAAACATTATTACATTAATACATTTTTGATCAGTCAAATTCTTAATGGCAATTAATGATTAATCATTCACATCTCTAATTTGGGCTACCAAAAATGTCCTGTGCTACCAAATTAAGGCCCTTGGTGGCCCATGAGGCCAGTACTTATAAATATTAGCGTCTCTCCCTGAACTGTGACACAGTGTGATTACCCAAAGAAAAGACTCCTGTGTCGTGTCAAACTGAGAATCAGGGAGTAGCAGTGGATGAGTTTCCTTTGTCCCTTTGTCATATTATGTAATCACTGTGCTCTGGTGGTTAAAGGTTCCCTGTGGAGTTTTACTGTAAACAAACAAAAGTTATGTTTGCATTCAGTGTTACTCATCAAAATGCGTTGTGTGTATCTTTGACGTTTAACAGATGTGATGGATGCATTTCTGTTTTCATGAAACACTTGCAAAGGTAGTTTTTCTTCCCTGTTTTCTCTTCTTTCAGAAATAACCCACTGTGTTTACCTAATACCACATAACAGTTTTAAAAACTTAATCAATAAAATAAGTCTAAGCTTTGCACTCACCTTTATATGATTGATTTTAGCCTTGATATTGACAGCATGTGTAGACAACCTTTTTCTTCTATGACAAGTCAAAATCTCCCCAGTAAAAATGAATTTGGAGCAGCCACTGCATCCCACTGGAAGATATTGTTACATTACCTGCAGTGCCACTTTCATCCACTGGGTGGCAGCTGTCTCACTCTGCTGGATTTGGTTCAGTTGCTGCACTACAGCAGCTCAGGGGCAGAAAACAATGAATTAATGTAAATAATGCATAGGCTCTGTCTCTGTTTTTTAAATTATCAGTGAAAATTTATTTTACAACAACAGCCACATAACTTATTATATGAATATGAATATTGTATTCCATTCCTCTGATTAAAAGCACCCAACTGGAACCAAAATCTTGCTTTCATCTTTTATGCACAAACTACAGCCGTTTACATTTGCTTGTTTGTCTTGCTTGTTGATGGCACTGTTGCAAATATTGCTCAGTGGATAGTTTGCATAACATAAAAACTATTACACTAATGAATCACAGAGTATGACATTAAGGGTGGGCTTAAAATAATTCTCACAAAAGAACAAAAACTAGATGTTTTGTGAGTTCAGAAAATAAATAGGCTAGCTATGAGCTTATAAGGAAAAGAGAAAGTAGAAAATATACTAGTTTGCACAACTTGCATTGTCATTTTGTCATCCTATTTACAGATAGAGTAAAAGATATAGCACAAACAGCACATGTTCCATTATTTATACAAGTCTCTTTAGCAAAGACTGAGCTCAGACACTGTCCTTGTCAAATTCACAAACAAAATACATGGTTGGGTGGCACGCCACGTCCGTCCACTCTCCAGAGGCCACCATCTCAGCACAGTCCTCATCATCGTAGGCGTTGTTGGGCTCTCCTTTTCTCCACTTGCTGAACGTGGTCATGGGAGAGAGGTCCACATAGGTGAAAGCACCCTCCCGGTGTAGGTCATGAATGCCGATGTAGACTCTGTTCAGGCCTGCTTCGGTGATGTACCCTGCGATGGCCGCGTTGGCTCCCTCATCCTTGGGCATGGCCAGGTGCCCTCCCCTCGTCTGGCAGTAAGCCTCGGCGTCGGAGTAGCGCTTCTCCTCCTTCACCAACAGATAGACCTTACTGTCTGTCTCTTTTATGCCAGCAACAGCTGCAGGGGAGGGCAGTGCTGAAAAATGAGCACTTGTATTTCTATAAATTTCACATTGACGTGCCCAGCATGTGCAGTTCCATGAGGAGCAATAACATGGATACAAGAACTGATGGTGATAAAAACTGAATGTCAAAATGTTTGATAACACTTTGTTTGAAGGGGTGTGCATAAGACTGTCATTACACTCTCATAACCAGGTCTTGACATCTGTCATTAGTATGAAGGAGTCTTTATGAATGTTATTACTGTTGTCATTAAGTGTCACTCTGTCAATTATGTCATTTTTTAATCCAAAATTATTGATTAAGATGTCTTTAACTCAATGTTCTAACATTACATGAAGCTGTCACCTGATTGGTTTCAACACAGGCTGTCATGAGACCATGATAAGTGTGTCATGAATATTTTCTTTGACCTCAAGTAAACTGGTCCCATTTGGACTTCTCATAAAGATGTCATTAAATGTTATAACGCCATAAGGATGTAGCTTTCTTGCTAAGTCAGCTAATTAGGCGGCTAGCTCCACAGCCAACCAAGCTAACTAGCTACTGTACGCCAGCTACAGATAACAGCAGGAAGCAGTAAACCTAATCTAAGAACACGTAAGCTAATCGCTGTCTGTCCTTCTGCTAACTCTATAAGCTAAATTACCTTGGCAGTGTATTCAGACTGGCCTTATAACAGTTAATGAAATCTTTATGACAAGCCCAAATGGTACCACTTTATTTGAGGTCAAGGAAAATATTAATGATACACTTTACAATGTCAAGTTGTCACTACAAAGACGTTGACAGGTTATGTTGTCTTGGTTAATGTGAAGTTGTCATAACAAAGACTTGACTGAATGACACTTAATGACAATTGTAATACATGTTCATTAAGACTCATGACATCATCATAACAGTGTAATGACAGTGTTTTGCACATTCCTTCAAATAATGTGTTGCCAATGTTTTCAAAGCACACAAGCAGAATGAATAAATGAAGAATGCTGAGATCATACCATTTTTAATGAATTTCAGTTCAGAGGAGAGCTGCGCCACAAGAATGTCCATTTCTCCAATCATCTTCCTCATTGGTGTGCACTCACACGGAACACCTGATAAGGCAAAAATGTGGGGGATTACCTCATGGCTGTCTTAATTAGTTCTCAATTTTCATCAAATGTGTCGGTCTAATCCTGCAGTAATCTGTTTGACAAACTGGATAACATGGATTAATATCTCACCTGGATCTCCATTAGGGCCCCTTGGACCTGGATCCCCCATGTCTCCCTTTACCCCTGAGAAACGAAATGTAATTATTCGTAAAACATGAAATATACTTTTTTTTTTTAAAAACTACAAACCCCAATTCCAAAGAAGCTGGGACATTGCGTAAAACATAATTAAAAGAGAATGCATGATACTTTTACTGTATTTAATTGAAAACAGTACAAAGACAAGATATTTAATGTTCAAACTGATTAACTTGGTTGTTTTTTGTAAATACACTTGTTCTGAATGTGATGCCTGCAGTATGTACGTTGGGACAGGGGCAACAAAAGACTGGAAAAGTTCAACAGGTTTGGTTACAGGTGACACTATCATGATCGGGTATTAAAGGGGGCCTCCGTGAAAGGTTCAGTTGTTGACAAGCAAGGATGGTCGTGGTTCATCACTTTGCGAAAAACTTTGTGGGCAAGTAGTCTAACAATTTAAGAACAATGTTTCTCAACACAAAACTGCAAGGAATTTAGGAATTTTCCCGTCTATAATCCATAATATAACATATCACAGTTTCAGAGAATCCAGAGAAATCTCTGCATGTAAGAGGCCAAAACCAATAGTGGATGTCAGTGACCTTTGGCCCCTCAGGCAGCACTGCAGCTAAAACTAAATTAAAAACACACATAATTGCGTAAAGGATACTACATGGGTTCAGAGACACTTTGGAAAACTGTCGTGAAAAACAAAAGCCAGCCTCAAATTTCATGATTTGACCCTGTTTGAGCTGCTCATCCACAATTGCCATACAGTCACATACTGTATGATTGTAGTCGCTGGTATTGTATCCCCACCCGCACAAACATGTACGCACGTAAACACATAAACACACACATCAAAACAAATTGCCAAATTAAAGAAAAAACTCAGGCTCCACTCAATGAGCTACATATCTTGCAAAATTATTGCTCTTTGTTGCTGTCTGCTGACATTGTCCTTTCAGTATTCTATTATTTCATTAATGTTTTATGGGTAAGTGCTTCCTTTTGCTCCCAGTTTTGCAATACAAGCTTCATATAATTGAATGACAAAAAAAAAAGCCATCCAGCTGGGAGACAAATCATTGATGGAAATGCAACTTTACAATTATAAACTTTTGAAATCCTTCTTTCACTGTTCTCTCTCTTGTCTTTCTAACTTTCTCACAATATCAAAAGGCATGTATGAGGGAGTCACTCTTAGTGCCACATTTCAAACATCTATCTGAGGAGCTGGTGTCAAATTTCTCTCTACTATATTCTTGTTATTAATTTACAATGGATTAGACGGACATTTTCATCAGTGGTTTCTGCATTTTATAATTACCTTTCATTCCACTTGGGCCCACTTTTCCATAACGTCCCATTACACCTTTCTGACCTTTCAGTCCTGGTTGACCTGAAATGAAAAATTTGTTACTATGCAGTCTATTTAAAAAACTGTTGTCTCTCTTGTTAGACAAAAAAAATCTGCACCTTAAAATACAACAAATTAAAGTAAAAGTAAAAGTATGAAAATAATAAATTAAAATGCTGAGTCTGTGTAATCTCCTTTTAAAACTATGTGAACACCCTCCTCCTCATTACGGTCTTCAGTAAACACTTGTCCACAGCAGTGGATTCTTCAGATCATTTCTCCTCCAACCTCTCACCCACATGTAAACACTTGGCCATCTCTGGACGGCCTGGCAGTGATGTAACAGCACGTTATCAGCACAAGCAATGTGATCTTTACCCCAGCTGTTTTTCTTTAGCTTAGTGGTAGTGTTTAGAAAAGTAAGAAGATGCATATTTTTCCCATGCACTGAAAAACAAAAATACTCTGTAATCATGATATCCCTTTGTTGCAAGTGCAAAAAAGACTATACCCATCTCTCCCGGAGGGCCGACTCTTCCTGGTCTCCCTGGTGCACCTTTCTGTCCTTTTTCTCCTGGTTCTCCTTTTGCAAAAGAAGAAAAAAATACAAAGGAAATATAAAGGCATTGTTTTCTTTGTTTATGGTATTCGCTGAAAGCATGAAAGTATGCATGCCTTTGAGTCCAGGGACCAGGATCTGAACAGTGCAGGACTCCTCTGTTAAGTGCTCGCCATACGATGTCTGTAGTGTCAGTAAACTCAGCACAGACAAAACTATCATGGACATTAACAGCTTCTCTCCTATCATCCTTTATATGGGCTGGTTGGTGAGCTACACTGGAGAAATGAGAGAGAGAGTTAAAACAGAATACAAATCATTTTACAAAATAACTAAAGAGTGACTACAGGTATCTTCAGGACTATGCCAAATTTCACAACTGAACCAGCAGAATCAGAATTAAAAATTTGTTTCAGCAGCAAAACAGTAAGCTAATGCCACAGGTGAATTCCATAAAGTGTCATTATGCACTACGTTCACTTTGTAGGCTACTAAATTCCTGAGAGAACACGCCCTACTGTGATAAGTGAACATCCTGTTTTAAAAATGATACTTGCATTTGTTTCACATATATATATATATACATATACCCTAAAAGTGCTTTGCTCGAAACATGATCTCCATATCCTGAGAAATATTTGGTAGTTGCAACAACCTGCTCCACAAGTTTGAACCACGGATAAAAGTTTAAGAAACAAAAGAATTGTTTTAAACCTACTATACATATCCTCTAGATGAATTGATGCTTGATATAAATAACTAAGGATGGAAGTAACATTTGCTTAAGCCAAGTACATATTCAGCTTTTTGTTGTAAACTCAGCAACATTTATATCAGAAACAAATAAACGTATTGAGGGGGAAAAAAGATAGATTTGATAGTATATCGAGTTTCAAAATCTGCATGTCCTACCTGTAGAGGTGTTTCCAGACAGAAGTCAAGAAGTATTGCCAGTTTGCAAAGACTTGCAGGAGTTTTGAACACTGGTGGTCCTACAGAAACATTTCATTTTCCTGCACCAGCACCACAGAATGTGTGTGATAGGACTTTCATAAACAGTTCACAGATAAAGTCCAAAGCAGCTGGGGCAAGACAGATAATTGGCTGGGAAAGCAGTGGAGTGATTGACAGCGGAGGGGCCCGATAGATACACTGACTCAACTTCAAACTCTATCAGATATTTAGAAAAGCAAGTTAATCTACAATAAACTTTCAATTAATTTAAAAGAATCATTCTAACATTTGTAATAACAGTATATTTATTATTAGCATTATATTAACAAGTCACATAGCCACCCTAAACTTCACTACCTGTGGAGTCAGGGGCTGATTCGGATAATAATTTAGTCCATTAATCTCACGTCAGTCTAGTCTCCACATTCATTCCATTCACAACAGACTACATATATTGTAGCTTTTTTTAAAAGTATATTTTTCTTTTTACTCTTCATATCAGTAACATATCTTTTATTTTTAGTTTTAAAAAAACATCCAAAGTGTTAAAAACAGCCAAATGTCTTCAGTTTTGAGATTTAGTCCAGTAAACTTCCATAATTAAGACTACAGAAACGAATATTCATCATTTTTGTGCCCTTTTGGAGTGTTTATTTTCCACCTGGTATTTCCTCAGAGCTCTAACAAAACTTGTGTTTATTATCATGAATCTGTATGATAACTGGAGATCTTGTAACCCGACAAAATAGAGATTATTTCCATGCATAGACATGTCCTGCTTTCTATCATAACAGCATGGTTCTTTTTTTTTTTTTTTAAAGAATGAACTCGGGAAGGTAGTTTTGATATGATGTGCTGAGGGCAGCACTGCTAACTATGTTTTCTCCTTTTTAAACACGTACCCCATCCCTCACTCATGAAGATATCTGTTATTAATTAAAGCATTTAGCCGGGGTCAGTCGGGATGGGTGTGTAGCTGTAGTATTGATTCACCTGTGCTTCAGTTTGTTTGTGTTGTCTGAATTCTTTCATTAAAAAAACAATTTATCATGGGCTGTGTGACAGTGGCTAATGCATTTCAATAATGTGAGAGTACCAGTTCTACTAATGTATTCTGTGGTCTGTGTAATATGATTACAAACAACTTACTTAACTTTACTTTTAAAATACACTACATTTTGTAGTGCCTGTGATGTCTACCGTGTCATGTGATTTATTTTGAATTAAACATTTATATCACCTAAATGGATATGCATAAATAAACAATGCACAAGATTTATGATACCATGGGCCTAATTTTGCAGAGCTTAACCGTGCAATATGAGAGACTGAGCCTTTATTGAAGGAGTCTTTTAAAACTTTTTTTCTCTATTGTTATTTAGTGTGTATGTTTCTAGCCTGAAGTTAAAACATACACATCTGTACATATACACTGTATTGGGACTTTATGCATTGTATCAACATTATTATTTATTTTAGAATTATAAATGTTTCATTGTTTGGTGAGTTTCGTGGGTATGAATAAAGTATACTAACAGTCAGGAGCTTGTCTTATCTCTCTGTTTGTGTTTTAGTTTACTCTAGATCATGTTTATTTTATAATGTTATGTGTCATTATGTGAATTGTTGGTGCATTGTCTCAACGTAAAGCTTTTATGGCTCCCAAGAGGAATAGCAGCTGTAGTGCAGTAGCTAATGGGGATCATAATAAACAAAACAAAACCGTTGTTATTTTTCTATAAAATGCCAGTTGAGTCTATCATTGTCATATTTTCCCAAGACGTGACTGCAAGTTATACTCAGATCTTTATCCAAGGTTCAATCCAAGTTTAGGATGTTATATGAATGTATGTCACTGATATGGCATTTCTGCCACTGTCATTTTCCCAGAGTGTGCTTGTTCCTGGTGATGAGCAACTCTCCCATCCATCCCCTCTCTTCTCTGCCTCCCTGTAAGCAAGATAACTGGTTTGGGTCTTAGCTTCAGAAATACAGATCTGCATGTCCACTTTGTGGCCACCTGAGGGAGCCATTGCCCATGCAAATACAGTTGTGGACCTCATCAACTATTGGTCTGGATCTTGAATGACCAATTATTCACCCTCTTAAGGCTTCAAATAGACTTAAATCATCATATTTTCCTGTGTTTATTCATCCCAACCAGAATCAAAAGGAATAATCAATAAAACAAAAATAGATTGTGAATTATTCTCACTTAAGATTGTAAAATAGTTTTTGTTTGGAGACCAGGATGTACCATAGATCACAAAATAAAATATGTCACCATTTGATATGGTCAAGTGGTGCTTGTTTTTGTGGTGCATTATTCAGGATTTAGGCTGATTCTCAACTTGTGAACAAAAAATGTCACGTTAATGTTTACATGCTGTCATCTAGAGTCAGTAATCAGATATGGTCCAATACAAGAGTGTCAGATATCCTAATTAGATTTACAAACCCAATGGTGGCTTTCAATGGTGGATTGGGTGTCTCCTTCAAAAATCCCCCCAAAAGTTTTAGGTTACCTGCCTCTCAAATATTCATGACTCTCAAGGCAACATTTGCTGCAGTTTCATTGCAGCCACTGAAGTAGTTGTGTGTGTGTGCTCAGTTTATCCTCTTATGATTAAACAAAAATACTGTAGTTTCTAAAACTTTGAGAAGTAAAAATTAAATAATACTCACATTGACATACTGAACTATTTTAAATAAGTCTAGACGTTTTTAAGGAAAATCCTGCAAAGTATACCTTTTGAATATTGGATGTTGTATGTATACTTGTAAGAGTTTGAAATTACTATCACTGTGCTCTCTGTTGCTGAGGGGAAAATAATCAAATTTGACAATATGTCTGTGATATTTATCTAAAGTTACATTCCTAATGCTTATTTTATCCTCTGCTGCACGACGAGGTACAGTTATAGACTAAAATACAGGCAGTAATTAAACAAACAAACAAACAAACAAACCTAAAACTACCTGACACAGGTTCTTACGAGCTGCACTTCAACGCACCTTCAGTTGTGCACAGCCCGTGACGTCAACCGTGCTCACCGGTCCGGAGCGCGAGCACCCAGCCTGTCATCCACACAGCTCACAGCTCCGTCCGTCTCCTCTGTGGTCCTCCCCTGTCCCGGGAAGACAGAAACACCGACAAAGTTGGACTACTGCTACAACTACAACTACGCATCCGTATGAGGGACTTAAAACTCACTACTGTCGCCCTGAACGTACTTTTGGCTGTCTGAAGGATTCGAGTCGTAAGTGTCCCTACTTTCCCTAAAAACTTTGACACTCTTTTAGCTAGTAGCCAGTGTTAGAAACCGGTAAGCTTATTTTGTATTATCTTCACTGTGACATGAATGAAGTGACGGCAGTACCTATATACCTATATACGAACTACCTATAGCTTTATTTAACGGTAATAATAACAAGCCTCACTTGCATTAGTATGGTGTTAGTTTATTTATAATGGGCTTAGGACCGTTAGTCTCTTTGACAGAGGGTGTTGGTATGTGTCTAAGTCATTTAACGTAATTATCAGGTTGTCTTGAACTGACTCTAAACAATCTCATAATGGCACAGTTTTATGTTATACATCTTTTCACTTGCATGACATCATAAACGTAAAACTTTGGTCTTAATAGAAACTTTTATTAACATATTATTACCTTTATTTGTTCAGTTCTGTTGTTCTTATGTCTATCAGTATGTCTATTACTGTGTAAATACATTTATAGACATGAAAAACTGGAGTCAGACTTCTTCTGTGTGTTCACATACTTGGCCAATAATGCTTCTGATTGTGATAACCTGATAAACATAGTTACATAAAAGGTTTATTTATTTTTTATTTGACTGTGCCCAATTCTACTACTTCTGACATGCTGCCACTTCTCATAAACCAAAGATCTACCTTGTATGACCCTGTTTTTAAAAGATAACCTGTCTGTTTATCTGTCTTCAACCCACTGGCCTGTTGCATTTTCCATGTCCCTTTTTGCCTGGTAGAGAACAGGAAACAAGAGGCAGGAAACAAGAGGCGTGTGTGTGTGTGTGTGTGTGTCCTGCTTCAACTCTGTGTCCTTTCATGTGTATGTGTGTGTGTGTCTGTATGTTTATGTTTCCTTGTGTCTGTACTGTATGTGTCTCTGTGTTTCATGTGACATGCAATACCCTTCTGATTTGCATGATTTTGCAACTGATGACTGACTTTTATTTGTTAGGCTTACATCTTACTTGAAGTGTCTCACCTCGCTGTCTGGATTAGGGTCAAACACTAAGAGGATTTAGGGCTGCAGAGTCAAAGTTACTCACGAGGGAGGTACTGGTTTGTGGCTTGTCAGTGATGCCTTTGCTTTGTGATGCAGACGTTTAGGCCTAAGTGATATACCAGATTGTTTAGAGGTTTGCTTTGAAAGTAGCACAAGAATCCCAAAGCTCTTGGTACACTGAGCAGTGCTGTATATTACAAAGACAGATGATAAAGAATAGGTAGAATATGTTCTTTATAGCAAGATGTGTGTAGTCATATACGCTTTTGTTTGTCATTTTGAGTGTTTCCTGTCTGAACATACTGTAATTATTTGGACTTGGACTGAAGTAGGGAATTGTGGGAAAGCTTTGTGGTTATCGGTTATCTAACAAAGACAGTCTGAGGACACCCCCACCCCCCACCCCCCATCTTTGAAGGTTGAAGATAACACACTGGGAAAGTAATCTTATCCTCCCTCCTTCTGGTGCATTTCTTAAACTCCTGATTATGTTTGAATGCAGGATTATGTTGTGTAAATTCACCGGCAAAGATCCAGTGTGTAAGATTTATGGGGATTTATTGCCAGAATATGGCGGAAAAGGAATATAATATTTAAAGTATGTTTTCATTTGTTTTAATCACCTGAATAATAAGAACTGTTGCGTTTCTGTGACTTTAGAATGAGCCCTTTATATCTACAGAAGAAGTGGGTCCTCTTATGTGCAGGCCGCCATGTTGCACTACCATGTTCAGTAGCCCAGTATGGACAAACACTGGCTATAGATAGAGCCTTTTGCATTTTTTGTGTGTGTTTTGTGGCTGCCAAATGTTTGCAATCTGAAAGCTTGTTGCTAGATGCAACTAAATTCTACACACTGGTCCTTTAACAAGGCTACAGCTTAATAATCAAATTATCACCTTTGCAAATTTGCATACGACATATACTGTATGCAGTGTATACAGATTTTGAAAGTTACAGATAGGTCCTGTTCACTTGTTGCAGCTTGCTCTAGTGAATGTTGTGAATCAGACTTGTGTATTTTCCTGTTTTCTCTGGTTTGCATCCTGTCAGTGTGAATCCAATTCATTGGCCCTGCTATCTACGACCAAGGTTCAAGAAGCTTTGATAATGACGTTTGCCTGTTCATGTATTGTTCGAGTTTTGTGTGCTAGTTGATGGCGGGTTGGTCCTTTGGTACATGAAATTATCCTTGTGCTTGACTGTTGACCCACATTGGTCAAATGCATCTATTGTAAACAAAGATTATTGCTCAAATAATAAATGGGCTGTATAAGAATAAACTGTGAGATAACAGCATGTTAGGTTATCTTATCTTTCATTCACTTTCATTGGAAGAAATGATAACATTTCCTAACATGATACATGGGGGTTACTGAAATCATCCCAATTACCTCCATTTTAAAGGGTTCACCATCTGAGCCTGGCAGTGTTGTGCATGCATTGTGTTTTGCACCACATTTCTTGGTGATTCTATAGTAGTTTCCAGTCCACATTTAGTTTGGGAAGTGGGCAATGGCAATGACTGGGAGCTGGTTAGGATGTTCTTTTGAAAATGAAAATGAACTAGTTCTTCTTTGTGAACTTAATTTAAAAAAATCTAAATTATGAACGATGACTGTAAACAAGTTAATTTTAATCTGTGCGACCTGTACTTTGCATTAGCTCTTGTGAACTTGCACAACCCTGGTTCCTTGTGTCATAAAATCCCCACAGTAAGGGAGTGGCTATAGTGTATTTAGAAAAGCCAGATGCAGGTGTATTGACCAGACATGGCTAACATACAAAGATCTATCTTTTGTTTAGTAAGACAGAAATGATTGACTGCTTTGAAGAAGTTTTTATGTAACACAAAAGAATCAAATATCCAAAAAATGTATTTCAGTTTCTTGTCAGATGAGTTGCAGAAGCAATATCATGAACAATATCAGAAATATTATCTAACAGAAAATATTGAATAATTAAAGATCATCATTGTCCTGCCTCATCTGTGTCCAAAAGAATGACTCAAAACCGATGGTGATGATCACTATAGGTTACCATCTCCAGTCTCTCCCTGTGGTGGGTCCACCATTATGCTGAGTTTATGTACCTGTTGAACTTGGAGTCCTTGATGAAGGCTGCATCAGCAGTTTCCGCCGCCTATCCACTGACATTTGACCTCAATCCCTGAAGCTAATAGGATACCCAAGCATAACGTCAGCACTTTTGCTTTGAAGAACTCTGTGGTTGTAGGATTAACTGTTAATGATGAGCATGTGAAAACACAGCTTTCATATTTCACTGAAGATGCTCTGAGATTGTCAACACAAGATTCAGGCAGAAATAATCCACTTGGTTGTACTCTGCATATGTCAGGGTCTAATTGCTGCTGTCAGTTCAGTATAGTCTTCCTGTTTTGTTATCCAGCTGAATGAGTAATGCAAAAGCTGTGCATTTTGGCAAAAACAACAATGAATAAGAGAGCCAGCTGGCAGTATATTCTTGCCTTTGTTAGACTTAGAAAATCTACACTCAGCTAGTGCACCCCAAAATCTAATAGTTCGATAGCATTGTCTCAGGATTATCTGCTTTAGCTTGGACACTACACAGGTACATGGACTTGAGATGTTCCAAACTGGATTGTTTGGCTTGGCCGTTTATGTCAGGTCACTTGGGGTAGTGTTGTCCTCAATAGAGAGATTGCAGGAATCCCTCAGGACAGGACTCACATTCCTCTCTTATGAGATCAGTAGGAATAACAGGTTAATGGAAATTAGGGGCTGCAGCTAATGATTATTTCCATTGTCAATTAATCTGCAACCATTTTAGATTAATCAATTGGCTGTTTGGTCCATAAAATGTCAGAAAAAGGTTAGAGAATCAGATCATTTTGGCTTTTTTCTTGAAACATTACTCAAATAAATTATCAAAGACTGACTGATTCATTGAAGGTTGATTATCAAAGCAATTGTTGATTAAATAAATAGTTGACAGCTAATCAATTATTTGGTTAATTGTTGCCCTTCTAATGGAAAGCGAAGCAGACTCAGCAATGGGTCGTGTCTGAATTACATCATGTAAATCATTGTATTTTTTTCATTTTTTCGTTTCCATTTTTAGTTTTTGGTGATTCCACTCAAGGTTTTATCAGTCATACTTAGCTACTTTGATATTAATCTGCATGCCAAGTAGAAGATAATTTTAAGAGACAAAATATTATTTTCATTTAAAGGATTTTCATGACTTGTAGGGTTTAGTCGAGACTCTGTGACGACATACACGGATGCAGGAAAATGCTCTCATGCAAATCAGGATCAGGTGCTCAACAGAAAAAAAATATCACAACAGTGACACTGAGAAGATTACCCTCACAGGCAATAAGTGATTTGAGGGGGAATACCACCCCCCTTGTTAGCAAAATGACCAAAATGCGTTCCCCCTTGTTAACTTGCCACCCTAAACTTGAGAAGAAGTAGAAGAGATGAAATACATATTGTGTATAGCAATATAAGCATTGGAGAGCAGCCAATTCAGTTTGTTTGAAATTCTTCAGTAAAAATGCAAAACTGCGTACTGTATTTGCATTTCATTTGTATTTCATTTAAGCCATATGTGCTTTCTTGTATTCATGTTGCATCTCTTCCCTTCTCCCAGTTGTGTGGTCGTGCTGACTGGAGGTAAGCCATGGAGGATGGGAAGCCAGTATGGGCGCCCCACCCCACAGACGGGTTCCAGCTGGGCATGATCGTTGACATAGGAGCCGACACGCTCACCATAGAACCACTGAACCAGAAGGGCAAGGTGGGTCATCACACTCTAACACACACAGGAACATGCACACACCCCCTGCATGGCTTTCCATTTACAGGCAAAGTGAGGTCGACTGGGAAAATGGGTGAGGGGCTGATGCTTGTTTTCCTCTCACGTGACTCCTCAAGTTGATCTAAGAATGGCGCTTTTATTAAGTGGGTTGTACACATTGGGTGTTGTTTTCCATAATCCCAGGGGTGTGCTCGCAACATACACAACTGCATGAATTCATAACTTAGTGTACAAAAACTTGTATTTTCTGTTATTTTGTAGCAATCTATGTAAAGTGTGATTTCAGGTGGAAAGGCGTTGGCACAACAATGTGTAAAATGTGAGAAACATGAGAGACCACATGTACAGAGGCATGAATAAATAACGAGAGCAGCAGCAGGTGTGCTGATAGTGTTGCCTAGAGGGAGAGCTGCTCATTAGGAGGTAAAGGCCACCTGTTACACCTGAGCTGTCACGTGTCCCCAGCAAGCAGCCCTCTGATGTTTACAACAGACATGGACTACAGCAGTCGCCTCTGCATCTGTTTTGTTTGAAGTGTTCCCACCACAGCTAATGTATAGATCTTTGTCACATCAGACAATTTGACTTGTTTTAGTAGCAAAAACAGAGTGTTGCTAATAGACCTTTTTCACAGCAGACATTTTGACATGAAATAGGGTAAACAGAGGGGAGTCTGTAACAACTTGGTATTTCACCCTGGGGTGGTGCCTTAGGCTCTGCGTCACAGCAGTGTGCTTGATAAGTGTTCTCGTTGGCTCAGATTGGGTTGTCTCATCATTTTTTGGATAAACTAGCTGTAACCTAAAAAAGTTGTTTATTAACCTAATCGTTGCCTTCATCCCAAATGAAACATATACACCTAATTGTAAATTCAAATACAGATTATTATTATTATTATTATTTATTTATTTTTTTTGTCATTTTTTGTGATCATTGATTTATTTAGATATATGTTGATTTTTACTCCTTGTGCTGCTGGCACAGCTGCAACCGTGACTAGCTTTCCCTACAAATTTTCAAATGACCTTTACATGACTGATAGATTTTCAAGCTGATCATCATGAAGTTATACTGGAAATGTAAAACTAAATAGTGCTTAAATATATTGACATATTTAGGTGGACTGAATTATCTCCAACACCAGATAGTTTGCTGATATCAATGTAAGTTCCAGCCCAAATGGACTTACAAGGCAGACTGTCAATTTCCATGTCCACAGATGTGAGACCATTATAGGAACACATGAAAAATATATTCTGTATGCATTCATACTTGGCATGCAACAAATAAACTCATCACATCTTGTATGCATGCACTCAGAGTAATGGCAGAGATAGTCACGGAGCTTATCAAAGAGTGCACTGCTAAGTGTCCTGCAAAACCATGCCCATCCAAGTGAAATACCAAGTTTTTAGGGAGTTCCTATTGGTATCACCTGTGTTTACTCTTCTACTTCATCTCAAAATGGCTGCCATGAAAAAGGTCTATTTAGTTGTTCCAGGAAGCAGTGCCAATAAGCTAGCATGCACAATACTATAACCCTGGTACTGGAACAGCTAAAGTAATATATATTAAATATTAGGATAAACACAGGTGTTACTAATGATACTAATTAAGGTTCTGTTCCATTCATGTCAAACAGAGTCAGGGTGCTACTGTTGTGTGTGCTGGCTCACTGGAAAGGTCCTGCGACACCAAATTAAATGGGACCTTAATTAGTATCATCGGTAACACCTGTGCTTACCCTACTATTTCCAATCAATATAGCTGCCATGAAAAAGGTTATTACTAAGTGTGATAGCTTATATTTCTCTGGTAACAATGTTGAGAATTATTATGAAAAACTTCTGCAGGTACAACATTTTGAAGTTATTAAAAGTGATACTGTACTAATGCAGCTATCTTACCCAACTGACAGATAACTGCATAATGTTAAGACTCTGAACCAGGCTAAATGACTCATGAAGATAAATAGAAGTTACACTACACTGAGTTGGAGAAAATCTGAATGAGTCTGAATCTCATTTAGAAAAGCTCTGAACTTTGGACGCTCATGATCATTTATTGCGAAGCATAAACTCTGTTCCATTCAGCGAGGGAATGAAAGGCCCATTGAGTGTCTTTTTTTTTACTGCAGTGTGGAGCTCATTAGTGCCTCATCTCAGTATACAACCCTCAGCATGGCTGCCTCTTCTTCTTTGTCAGTTTTATCTGTTAGACATTTCTCACATGGTTATTATTGTGGATGTCCAGATTGAGCCAAGGCATTGTAACAGGCACACAAAGCAGATTCTGTTTATGCCTACTGCCCATTTGTGGTAATAAAGCATGCATCATAGCACAGACTACACACAAGCAGTGGTATTGATATAGGGAGTGTGGCGAAAAGAAGAAAAAGACTATTTATTGCATTGATTTAAACTATAGGCTATAATAATGTCACATGGTCTGATTGACTTGATTGGTTGATTGGTCCTACAAGATCAGCACAGAGCACCACCATCATCTCTTCTCCATCTCTCTCTCTCTCTCTCACACACACACACACACACACACACACACACACACACACACACACACACACACACACACACACACACACACACCACATACACTCACTTACTCACTCAGGTGTTCAGATCCTGTTGCTCTCCCACCAAATTATTCATTACCCTGCCATGTCTCCCCTTGTTTCTCTCACAGCCGGCTTGTTCCATTGAGTTTATTTCCATTAACTCAGACTCTTAAACAATAGAGTGAGAATATCAGTAACTAATTTAGCCTGGGAACATGTCACACCAAACATCATTACTGTGATCTTTTAAGCATGATGAATCATTCATGTTTATGCATGCTTGCTTAGCTTTTTATGATGTCTAATATGTCTCCTCTTTTTCTGGATGATAATAAATATTTGTTTTGTGTCATAAGCTTGTCAACAAACAAGAAATAAACAATGAATAATCCTGTAAATAAAGTTGGCATAGATAAGAAAAGACATCATGTGACAGTTAATGAGATACAAAACAACTGGTTAAATTCTCAACAGTGACTAATGATTAATTAACATCCCTAAAAGTTACAGTAAATAGAGCTGTGTGGAAACATCAAAGCTTCATAACATTTACATTCTAATTCTAAATCAACATTTGAATGCTGTGCAGGTTTGTTTTGGACTGTAAAGTCCAAAAGTCAAAATTCATTGAAATAAAGAACAAAAACAACATTTTGGGCTCAAAAAGCTGTTTGCACTCCTGCTTGCTGCACATAATGAGAGGCACACGCGTGTATTGATAGGGTGGTCATTTGACTGTTAAAAAAGACATTCAGTACAGCCCTAACAATAACTAAAACTGTTTGTGTTACAGACATTTCTTGCTCCGATGAGCCAAGTCTTCCCAGCAGAGGATGATGTCAACAAACATGTAGATGACAACTGTAAGTCAACTCACATTTGGCTGTCAATTCAATTCATCTTATGTTTTTTTCTTAACAAGGTCCATTTTACCCCCAAAATGTCATTTTATATCTCTTTTTTTGCTGTTTCCTCTGCTTTAAGGTTCCCTTATGTACTTGAATGAAGCCACTCTTCTCAACAATGTCAGAGTGCGGTACAACAAGGACCACATCTATGTATGTTTTCTTCTCCTTCTGCATTGATCTGCATTAGCACAAGTATAAAGCCTTTATATATGTGCTTATGGAATGGCTTAAAGAGATAGATCACCCCAAAATCAAAAGAAGATATTTTCCTCTTGGTTTTGGTGTGAGTTGCAGAGTTTTGGAGATATCAGAGGTTTCAAAAGTGATTTTGAAGCCTTGAGCACCACAAGTCAAGTGCCATCTAGTTCCTTTATATTCAAGAAAAGGCAGACATCTCGAAGGCCGATATTACCAAAACTTGGTAACTCAGACCAAAACATTCTAGATACATAAAAAGCACCACAGATAAGAGTAAAGAAAACAGAAGTAAAGATACATTTTTGACTTTGGGGTGAACTGTCCCTTTAAAGTTGTTACTATCCAGTTGCATCATAAGGAGATACCGTAACAGGTTGGGGGACAGAGGGAGAAAGGGATCCCTGTCCTTGTTTCCCTTGGGGGGAAAGTACCAGGTGGTAAAGAGGGAAGTGAAGCTAGAAGAGGGTCATAAAGTCAGACTGGCAAACCCAATCCTGATCCCAGTCACTCACTTAGGAAATGAGGGACAGCTGGTAGATGGGAAAAGCAAGACAGGGAGAAAAGTAAAGGTGTGTCTCAGCAGCCTTCTCTGGGCTCATTTTCACCTCTCTTGTCTCTCATTATTCAATAATTTATGCGTATCTTTGCCATTTATTACATTTTTCTAAATGCAGTGACTCCAATAATACTGGTATTTATGTCTCTTACAGACGTATGTGGCCAATATCTTGATAGCTGTGAATCCTTACTATGACATCCCCAAACTGTACGGCCCTGACGCCATCAAGTCGTATCGGGGAAAGTCACTGGGAACTCTGCCACCACATGTCTATGCTATAGGTGAGCGCTCACACATTCTAATTACTGTTAAGTAAGGGTGTTATACGTACACTTAGTGTTTTTTTCTGTTTTTGTTTTGTTTTTTCAGCTGACAAAGCCTACAGGGACATGAAGGTTCTCAAGATGAGTCAATCCATCATTGTTTCGGGCGAATCTGGTGCTGGAAAGACTGAAAACACCAAGTTTGTCCTCAGGTACGAGCCCTCATTAATCATTTGGCATCCTACCTTTGTTTTCCCTTCACACTCACCTTTGGTCTCTTCCTATCTGATTGTGTGCTTGCAGGATACAAAGTGCTGTTGCAAATCAAATTTTCCCCTCTCTTTCCAAACCAAGATATGACACCACCGTGTTTTGACTGTGCTGCATTGAGAGTTACTGATAATACCTTGCAAATATCTCATGAAAAAAGATCATGGGGATGAGCAAGTACAATATCTGTATCTGCATCTGTTTAACCAACTAAATTATATGTATCTGTATCTGCAGTCAGAATGGGTGGTGCTTAAACAATGAGGATTTTCACAAACCACAAGTACAGATTTTGACATATTTTATTCGTACTCATATAAAGTACATTATCTATACTCTAATACTCATTTCAGCCAAGTACTCTCTCAACCCTAATAGATAAACAGTAAACGTGGTAATACTGTATGGCATTAAACTGGATACAGCCGTCAATTACACTAGTGGAAATGATGGCCTTCCACACCCTAGTTGTCGGCTTCTATAGTGTTTGCCAGTAAAGTTCCATTACATAGCTGAGATATTTTTTACAACTACCTGTTAAATAGCTCTATTTTAGATGGCTGCTCCCAACAGAATTGGTCATAAGTACTTTACCCTGTTACTGCAGCAAGCTATTGTACTAATCTTTAAACTGTGTAAACTTTGGACTGGGTTTTAGTGTGAGTGACTTTTTGTCTTTCAAACTGTTTTTATCTTCTGGTGATTTACTTTACATATTCATCCTGGCTGAATGTCATCATCATCCTGCAGATATCTCACCACAACATATGGAAGTGGCCAAGATATTGATGAGAGAATTGTAGAAGGTAATAAAATAACAAACTTTAAGCTAACAATCAATACTGTGTGTACTGTATGGGGGCAGTATGATCCTGATTCTGTTTTTCTCCTTTCAAATCTCAGCAAACCCCCTTCTTGAGGCCTTTGGAAACGCAAAGACAGTCCGAAATAATAACAGTAGTCGTTTTGGGAAGTTTGTGGAAATCCACTTCAATGAGAAGGTAAAAAATATAATCACTGATTGGTTTTTTGGTTGGTCTATAATTTGCTGTGTGTGGGGTATGGATTTTAAAATCTGGTTTTAAGACCTCTCTCATCTTTTGTGTCACTAGAATGCAGTTGTGGGTGGATTCGTCTCCCATTACTTGCTGGAGAAGTCGAGGATTTGCATGCAAAGTAACGATGAGAGGAACTACCACATCTTCTACAGGCTGTGTGCCGGGGCCTCGGAGGACATAAAGAAGAAACTGCACCTGGACTCTCCGGACAGCTTCAGGGTCAGTAGGATCAGACACCAGGGTCTCAGAAAAACAATGTATTTTATACTGTATTATGAGCCAAGATAAAATTAAGAAGATTTGAATTGTGGGTGTTTTTGAAAGACAGAAATCAGCATTTTGAGCTGTTTTTAATGCAATTAAATTTACTTTTCTTTGTTTTTTCTCAGTATTTTTGAGTAGACATTGGTTGACAGTTCTATGGAAGCCCACTAGATGTCACATGAGCTTATTTAGTGATGTCAGGGGGTCCTCCCAAGTGAAATTAAAAATCTCCACAGTTAGAAAATATTTCACAATTGAGTTCTTTCAGTTTTGGATGCATTTATCAGCTCAGCAGGGGTAAAATCAGAGAGCATAAAGGTGTTTACCCCAGCCTTTATTTTCTGCTACATGCTCTACAAAACAACAGTTAACGGAACAACAAGCAGCTCAAGCTGTTCCTTTAGATGTTTATCATAGTGTCATTATATCAGGTCCCCGAGGTGACACCCACATCAACAGAGGCAATTACTTCACGCAATTCACCACTAGTCAGCTGTGGAGCAATATTGGAAGACAGCAAAGTAAATCTTTTAGATGATGAAAATCAATACAAATATCCCCGGGAGTTTTGCTACCACGAATGAAATACATTTATACTGTGTCTAAACTTAATTTATCAAAGTGCTAATTATGTTTAAAAGCTGTTTTTTTCTCTGTTGCAGTACTTGAACCGAGGATGCACCAGATACTTTGCCAGTAAGGACTCTGATAAACAAATCATGCTCAACCGCAAGAGTCCTGAGGTAATGTCACGTCCTGTTCTGGCTTAATCACTCTAATCCAATACGTGATTATTTTGGACACTTGTGTAACATATGTTTACTGTATAGCAACATATTTTATATCAAGATCCAAAGGCAGAGAATATATTGTAATTTAACATTTTTGGATTCATTCATTTAGATACAGTCAGGAGTGAAAGTAGCGCAGCATGGTACGGTACTCTTGCCTAAATCCACATAAACAACCTGTTAGGATCACATTTTCAGCAAGAAAGAAACATCTGATAACATGAGGTAGATCTAAATACAACACGTATTCTTGTTATAAATGCCTTCTAAATTGTTCCAGTGTTTGTGCCCAGTACAGACCTGTTGGTTTTTAATCCATGCTGGATGGGAACCCAGCTGCCTTTCCAAACCTGTTTAATTACTGCTGCACAAATGATGTAATGACAATATCATGTGATGCAGTGTGACCCAGAAAGATTTTCTCCTGTAAGTTGACATTATGAAAGAAGTGGATACATTTTTTTTGAGCATCACAGTTCCTGTGAAATGACTCGTTTCAATATCAGGATTTGATCCATTCAGTCCAGTAACATTTGGAATCCAGCTGCACTATTAAATAATTTTAACTCAAGTAAGTAAACAGCTGAACTGGACATTCAGCAGTTGCCTGAAGGAAGTGTCCTCTGCACTCTCTCTATGGCAATAACAGCGCAGTTGTGCATCTTTACTTGCTAAATACAAACACAGTGCTACAGTGTGTTTGATCTATTGTCCCTGTACTTTTGATGTTCTCAGGTCAAACCAACACCAAAGTGTTTTACATTAATGGAAAAAAATTGCTTAGAAATGCACGACATTTTACTCATCATTTCTTCTTTCATTTATGTGCCCAATGTTCTGAAAAAATACAGTCTTGTAAACTGTTCAACTGTTGTTGTAATTTTCTTCTAATTTAAAACAAAATGAATAGTTTTGTTTTTAAACATTCTCCATGAACATGATTTCTAATTTTCATCAGCTGTGGTGGTTTGTTTAAAAGTAAAGATAGCAACTCCCATGATCCCACGCTACTTCACGACGCCATCAAGCTACGTCTTTTGTTGTTTCAATGTGAGAGAGACTCCTTGCGGCAGAATTTACATATTGTGCATTTAAATAAAATATTTGCAATACATGCTGTTCTTTCTACACTATACAGGCTTTAAAAAATTCAATGTGTGCGTTCAGGTATGCATGTGCAATATGCCTTCACTTGCATACAGCCAATGTATTCTTTTCCCAACCATGATGAGTAAGCACTGGGCTGAAAGCAAATCCCAGACCACGTTCCAGGAAATGGGCTGCAAATGTTAAGCGCTATGTAGGAACTGGTCTATAAGAATATTTCATGCCAAGAAATTAGTTCAGGTCCGTGTATAAGATGAATTATGTATGACATGAACCAGCGCTTTGTCGAGTTGCGCTGTAAAGCCTGCAGGAGATGTGTAATTAATATCATGAAACAATTAGAAGAATAAGTGTGACATGTTGCTCTCTCAGGGACTAATTATACATGTTCATTTCACTTCTTGTTTTCTGAGTTAGAATATCTTCTTTTATGCTAATCAAAGTTGCAGGAAAATCAGGTGAGACAGCGGTAAACAAAGTTGTTTGATAACTTCATAATGGGTTTATTTAGCCTAGTTTGTAAAGAGAAGTGCAATGGTTGGGACTTGTTTTCTTACCTTAGAGGCCAATCATGACCTGTATTCTCTGATTTCTGCATTGAATTCACTCTTACGTATGCCTTTGCACTGAAATAATAATAATGTAATGTAATCAAACTGATCTCCCCACCACTGCAGCTTTTTAACTGCTTTGTGTATTTTTCTTTTAAAAGAACATGCAATTTGTATTTTCCTCTTAAAATATTGAATCATAGGTGCAGATTATTTCCCCTTTTACATTTGTAAAAGACAGTATTTTAGCCAATAATTTCAATGAAGAGCTTTGTTATGGATGTCAATTATATATTACTTTTTGAAGTTTTTTTTTTTTTTATCATTAACATGTTCACTATGTTCCTACAAAATCAGTCATAGTGACATTATGATGGGAACACTGTAAGCTGTGTGATTGTAAATACATTGTGTTATTAACATGTTGCTAATTCGGTAATTGTACATCTGTCTGTCCTTCCACGTATCTGTTATAAAGGACAATAAGGTGATGTTTCCTTTCTTATCAGGCCTTTGTGCTCCATGCTCTTTATCCTGTATTTTTCCTAAAGTAAACACTGAGACACTCAGGTTTTACATATTGCTGTTTGTAGTGCAAACAGGAAATAAGAGTGCATGCTTCCTCTTCCTCTGCATGTGTCTGCCAGGTTTGGTTTGGTTGGGGGTGGATGTTGCTTTAATAGAAAAATACAAAGGGTGTTTGCTTATTCAGCTTTTTCGTACAATGCAGGGTTGCACAATTATTGCATATTTTCCATAGCCCACAACCAATATTTGTCAAAAACTGACAGTTATTTTGAAGGCTCCCTGTTTTTGAGCAGAATAAAAAATGAAAAATATGCAATTGTAGCATTTTGTTCCCCTAAATACAAGAAATTGTATCTTGTCTTACAGTATAATCAGGAGAATATATTTATTAATAATTGTGCAGCCCTTGTTAATTAATTATCACTGTATGATTAATGTAATGACTCTTTAATTGCTCGTTGCAGTGACTTTTCACTCTGCATGCATGTTTTTCTGCTTTCATCATTCCTGAGATATTCCTGATATTACATTGGCTTCATTTTTTCTTTAGTTACTACTACTACTGTTCTTGTTCAAGACATTTGGAGACAAGGCTACTGTAGCAGAGCAGCCTTAGTTCATTGGATGGTGTGTTTGCTGTGTGCTGCTAGTGGAGGCTCTTTTAACACATGAATGTAAAATATTTTAGTTTTTTGGCTTGTTGGGTCCCCTCCAATTCAATTTAGAATCAGATTTACTCAACATTCAAGGCCATTTTAATGAACTTGCTAAGATATAGATCATAGATTACCATCTTGTTTGAGTAAATTGTGATTTTAATTGAATTGTCACACTTTGTTTCTTTCCTGATCTGGACTCTTTCTGACTCACTCATCTGTTTTGCAGCATGTAAAGGTCGGTGCTCTGAAGGACCCTCTTCTTGACGACCAGGGTGACTTCAACAGGATGTGTGTGGCCATGAAGAAGATCGGCCTGGACGACGCTGAGAAGCTGGATCTGTTCAGGGTGGTTGCTGGTGTTCTGCATCTGGGCAACATCGACTTTGAAGAAACTGGGAGCTCCTCAGGTCAGACAGATGCTGTAATTACATATATTCATGACATTTTCAGTACAGCAGCAATGATTAATCGATTAATCAATTAGTTGTTCGCCATTAAATTAATCACCAACTATTTTGATAATCAGTGAATCTTTTTGGTTCATTTTTTTAAGGAATAATGTCAAAATTCAGCTTTTCAAATCTAAGTATTTTTTGGTTTATTTAGTCTTCTATGACAGTAAACTGAATATCTTTGAGTTGTGGCCAAATTTTGAGAAATGCAACTAAAAGAAAAATAATAAGATGCCATCGCATTGAAATTATCATAACCAATTGATATCAATTAGATTTTTCAGTAAATGGTAGTGCATACAATTCCACAGTTGTGTGTGACAGTATTAGATTAATATAAAATATTGAAGGATATATCTACTGTCCTTGGATATCACCACCACTTAGTCTCAAACAGTGATAAAGAGTTACCCTCTTTATCTCAGTTTTTTCTTTACCTTTGTTACCCTGGTAACCAAGATATCTCTTTTGTTCTGGCTCTTTCTGTCTCTACAAAGTCTCTATGAATTAAATTCATGGACTGATACACAGGGAAATAAATTATCCTCTTTGTGATTGTATGAGGTTGATTTTTTAAGGCTTGTGTGTCTGTTTCAGGTGGTTGTGTCCTGAAGAATCAGTCAGGGCAGAGTCTGGAGTACTGTGCTGACCTGCTGGGTCTGGACCGGGATGATTTGCGTGTCAGCCTCACAACCAGGGTCATGCTCACTACAGCAGGGGGCGCCAAAGGAACAGTTATCAAGTAAGAACAACAGCAACTCAGCTCCAAAGATGTGTGACCCCTCGGCAGCTTCTTTTGAAAATGCTTTTGTTGAGAAAAAAAAAAGATCTGATCCTCTTAGTTCCTTCAGAAGTCACTGTCATTGTTTAGTAACAACTGAACTCTCAGGAAGTTCATGACACAGTTGTTCCGAAAATAGCCAATAATCTTAGACAGAAATGAACCAAATAGAATTTAATCAACATGGGCAGTGGGTGGAGTGACAATTAAATTAAATCCTGACACTGAATCAAGCCTTTTATTTTATGGTCTTATTATAAAGAACGGTAGATGTTATTAATCCTTACAGGCAAGTGCTGTGTGACTCTGTCTCAAACACCACTGCTAAGTCACTCACACCAAACTCCAGTGAAACAGGGTCACAGTAGGCCAAACGTAAAGGGATTTTGGGGGTATTTTGCTTTGGTAAACTCTATTTCTCCATGATTGCACGTGGTGCAGTATTGGCACAGCTCTTGTGTACTTTTGTGGTGATGTGGTGTTTGAGCGATGGGGCCAGGTTTGATTAATATTTCAGCAGGGCCAGATGCTGGCCTGGCCTGGAAGTGTTTTCTCCACATAAATAATGCAGCCTGTATCTGAAGAGGCAGGCGAGCATGGCTGCAGTACAGTAAAGCCCGGTGTCTGGGGAGCAGGTGGAGCAAAGGGGGCCTGGCATTGTCATTAAGCCCCAGACAGATCCACCCAACCCCAGGGAGGTTGAGGGTTACAGAGAGGGAGGGGGTGGTGGATATCAGGGATGACTGAGTCTCTAACTAGAGTGCATATGAAACATTGCGATGGATAAAAATGCTTGTCACTGAGACTAACTGTAAGAAAATCATGGGTTTTCTCAAATTTACTGCTATTCTCTGGCTGAATGAGCTACCTTAACCATAGAGTAGGTGGAGTATTCCTGTTTGAAATGGATGAGGGTTTTTTCTTTTCTCTTATGCGGACTAGATGGGTGGAATATCAAAAGGAAAAGTGGGTAACTCTCTATCATAGCAAAAGAAAGACCTTTTTAATTTTAAATTCACCTTCGTCCCAGCTGGGACAGCTGAGTTGAACTCTGGGTCGCTGTGGAACTGCACTTTGTCCACACAGTCAACCCCTCTTAATAATTTAAAAATAAATTGTGTTAGAGTGCCATTTGAGAATCGAGTAGAGTTCAAGGTTCATGTTTTAGTTTTAATACCTCGTTTTTGGCTCAGAAACCCTCATTTTCAAATAAGCTTGGCTAGAGATCAGAAGGGGAAGCGGCACTATGCGGCAAAAAGTGTCACATCAACACAGCTGAACTTTTGCTGCCACATGAAAATTGGGTTGATTAGAAGAAAAAATAAAACAGAGGTTTAATAAGAGACTAGCATGTCCCAGTTTCGGACTGTCTCTCACTGCCCCACTTTGTCTTTCCCTCCAGGGTGCCTCTAAAGGTGGAACAAGCAAACAATGCCCGTGATGCCCTGGCCAAGGCGGTGTACAGCCGCCTCTTCGATCATGTGGTCAAACGAGTGAACCAGTGTTTCCCCTTCGAGACTTCCTCCAACTTCATCGGGGTGTTGGACATCGCTGGGTTTGGTAATGAACTGCAGTTACTGTTCAATAAAATGTTGAAGTTTTAATTAGAGGGACCAAGTGTTCCTACATCCAGACAAAAATATTCAAACAAGACAATAAATATCACAAGAGGGTACAAAGAAGAAAAGTCTGTACACTGTTAGGATCCAGATAAATATTTTAATTCTCTTTTGGGACATACTCCTAATATGATTCCTACAGTCTCCTCCAGACTTGTCTCAAAAATGTCCAGGATAGCCTTAGCATATATGGTGTTTGTTTTCTGTGTTTTTATAATTTCATTTAATTGTTATTGTTAAATAAATACTCTGTCAGTGTCAGTCAGTGTGAATTACAAGATTCTGATCAGATAAGTTAGTTCAAAGTCTTGTTGGGCAGGTGACGCTTGTTTGTTCTCTTGAAAGGCAACATTTTGCTTGTTTCTTTTTCAAAGAATGTCCCAGAAGAGAATTCAGTTATTTATCTGGAATGTAACAGTGTGCAGAATTTTCACTTAAAATTAATACAATTTTTAGATTTCACCTAACATCACTTATAACATCTTTGCAGACTGACTACATTTTGCTTCTGTGTAGGTGTCACATTTTTTCATTAGTTTGTTTAGAATTCAGTCTACTAAAGAGACACTTGTCTGTGCAGCTTGTTTCTTAATATAAGTACCCAAATGCATACACACACTTCATTACCAGGGCTCATGCTTGAGAATTAATTTCCCCTGACTGCCATAATTAACACAGGCTTTGCAGAAATTTTCATTTTGGAAAATTAATTGAAATACATGTTTTTTTTTCTCCTGCTTCTTCTGTTTTTTTTCCCCTCCTCTCAGAGTATTTTGAACATAACAGCTTTGAGCAGTTCTGTATCAACTACTGCAACGAGAAGCTGCAGCAGTTCTTCAATGAGCGTATTCTCAAAGAGGTGGGTGAGCAGCGTGTGAATTAAAGTGATCTAGTGTGGTATTACTTTATCCTGGGAAACCACCCAGTCATGTCACTCACAACCTGAACTTAGTGACTCTTACACGAGCCAGGAGGTAGTGGTTGGCACATTAAGCTTCTCTGTCTTTCTCTTCTCTGTTTTTCTCACTTACATTTTCCCTCCTCCGTGTCTCCTGTGCTCTCTTATTAGAATGCTAATTTCTCAAGGGACATGATGAGGCTTGTTTCTCTCCTGTGATCTCTTAACGTTATTCTCTTCCAAGGTCTCCAATTAAGGCTTCACAATTCTGGTTTAGGCCTCTCTCTCATTATCTGAATCGTGTTGTTGATGTTTTTGTTTGTTTTTTGAGGTGGATGATGTTCTGAAGCCACTCAGGAAAATGTAAACTAATTTCGTATCAGGAAATTTTCAGAATGCTGTTTTAAAGGTTAACTAATGTATTTTTCAACCTGGGCACCATTTTGCTATGTTTTTATGGCTAAGTGTCTAATGGGGACAACAGTTTTTAAAATAAGTCCAGTATTGTGCGAGACCACTGCAGCTGTCAGAAGGAAAACAGGCTGCAATCTAATCCTTTAGTATGTCCAAAGTGCTTATTTTTGCCATTGACAGGCTCAGATTATTATTCTAAGTGTCTTGACAACATTATGGAAAGGATTGCTACAAAAATAAACCTTTTTGTCAAAGAGTTAAGACGCTTTTTGTTTAACCAGAAACAGCCAATTTATCACTCTCCCCAAAGCCACCAGTCTCCATTTACAGAAACAGTAATTTTATCATTGTAAAACCCTCTTCATTCAAAATCCACAGAAACAAAATAAAACTCACCAAAATTGTCTTAGTTTGGCTTTCACCTGCTCCAACAATCACCAACTCTGGTTTGGTCAAAATAAACCCTTTGTTCACTGCATTAGATTAGCTAATTTTGGGAGAGGAGTGAAAGGGAGGTCAGACATCAGAGAAGAAAACTTTCACTGGTATTTTTAATAATTTTAAGTAATAATAATGATAAATAAAAAGAACACAAATAGAACCACTTAAATTAAGAAAAGGCTATTTAGCATCGATGTGAATATAGTTGTGCCCTGAGATTTTGGCTCACCTTTTGTTGTGGGAAAAAAAAAACTACTGCTTTTGGAAATAGGGTTGAAAAATACAGATGTTACCCTTTCAGTTTTGATTTCTGACATTTTGTCACGTCTGTGCAGGAGCAAGAGCTGTATCAAAAGGAAGGACTGGGAGTGAATGAGGTGCATTATGTTGACAACCAGGACTGCATAGGTAAGTGTCCAAGCTCACTGTTTATCCTCAAACTTCTTTCCTCGCTGTGTGCACAGTTACTTCTCAAAAGTTCACTGTTTCCCTGCAAAGTGTCACTGTGGAAAATGAAACAAAAATATCTCAGCAATGCATGCAACAAAATAAACATAAAAAACATGATACAGGGCTTGAGCTGGTTTCAAATGTCAAGAATCAAAGGTTTACGTGTGTAGGAGTGTGTGTATTGATATCTACATGCATCTGTACCCCTGGTGATCCTAGGAAGTGAAAATAGGACCACCGACTGACACTCAGGGACATCATTAAGATGAAGTGTTGCCTTTGAGGGCTTGCGCTGCAATCATAAAATGACTGACAGAGATGTGGCTGTCTGTTGAACCCACACACCGCAAACATACTGAGCATGGTTCAAGTGTAACATCGGTTCACCCACATGGCATTCATTTGGGCCATTCCTCGCGCTCTGGGCTACACGTCAGAGCAGCGAGAATACACCTGTCAGGGGGACAAAAATACCGACCTCTCATTATCCAAGACGCTGGCATATCGGTGTGTCTGAAGGGAGCGAGTGTAATGAGTATTTGTGGGTTTTACAGCCTCCTTTGGTGCAATGAGAAGCCACAGAAATAATGCCCCCTTGTTTTTGTTGTCTTTGTCCTCGAATCGAATCCTCGAATTAATGGGATGAAGTAGTCAGTGTATCAAGGTGAAGCAGTTTGATTTGTATTTCAAAGGCTGTGATTATTCAGGTGCGAGGTTAACTGACAGCCGTGAATAACATTTATGACTTGCAAATGACCGTTTGGGTTGGCTATTAATTCACTCATCAATCTCCAGGATTTATGCACAGGTGCTTGTTCATGCAAATTTTTTCTGAGGTCCTTGGCTGTTAGATTATATTCCAAACACAGCATGGCATATGAATAATTCAGATATATGGCTAAATGAGCATCCTGATGAACATGTTTTGTGCTTTGAATATTCACATCTAGAAACGGTAAACAGTGGAAATTTCCAATAAATGTTAAAATTCATAAACTGAATGGTTAGTGATTTTACAACTTCTGCATCATAATGGCCACAAGGATTCCCACATCACATTTTCATAATCACATTTTCATAAACACCTTAGTAGGGTTACGTGTGTTTTGTTGTTGTACTTAAAATATCTATAAGCATTAGATGAAACTTGCACATTGGAAATATTGTCAGGTTATATATGTTAAGAAGAAGTATTTCAGGTATTGTCAGCTATCACATGGCATCTGACGCATGCGCTGTATTATGACAGTAACTGCCGATAACACCTAAGTCTAAACACTTTGGCAAGGAGACCGCTTAAGAGGCTTCATGTGATGCTCCTAAGTGAAACTGGGCACAGATTAAGAAAAAAATGCTCAGGCTTCACCCAATGTTACTAGCCAGTAGTTTTTTCCTAGGATCAGCTATAACTATAACTATAACTATAACTCAACTATAACAAATATGTACAAGCAGGAGATGTGACAAAATCACTGCAAAAAATCTTGCTGTGAAACAAACCATAGATGAAGTAATGAAGAAATAAAAAACATTACTGTGAGAGCAAGAAAGGAAATAGCCAAACATCGACAAAAAATGGTGAGTTTTGATAAAACAATAGAATTAATGTTATTATATTAGACAGTTATTATTAACATTTGGATAGCTAGCTACAAAGTTGATAGTACTAACATCAGATCTATACCCTTAACTTGCTTGCATCACTCAAATTTTCAGTGGAAAATGGTCATTAAGGACCTTCTAGCAGCACATAAGGGAATACTTAGTTAGCTAAGGGCAAACAATCAGAGCAATCTATTTAATTACTTTTTTATATTGAAAAGTGCCAAGCGGCTGCATGTTTTCATTTCCTCTGCCTGACCTGAAAAGTTAGAAATTTAAACGTGTAAAACAGTGCACCTTTTTATTTTTTTTATCAGTTTTCACAATTGGGAGATAAACATTATGTACAAAAGTACAGAAAAAAACAATTCATCTTTGTAATGCCAGATTAGAAGTAGTTTGTTGTTTTTTAAAACACATTTAACATCTTTTTTTCATTCGCTGTGATGCCCCTGAATTCAGCCTGTGTTGAGATTATAAATAAAATAAGCACTGTGCTGTGCTTAGTAACAGACACAACAAATTAAGGGGCTTATTAGCCAGCTAATAAAATGATCATCTTCTAATTTAAACACCCGAAAACTTAAAATGTTAGAATCACAATTATATTCATTTTTTGTATGTATAAATTATCAGTATGTTGGTAGGAGGTTGTTAAAGGGCTGAATTATGTCCACTGGCCGCCAACTGAATAAGCTTGACTT
>JAJHUR010072935.1:0-40821 GCA_027495735.1 Lutjanus campechanus
AACACAAAATGTCTCCATCCTGCTTGTGTGGTGTAATCCAAGTGTCTGCGAGCTGCGACATTAAAAATTAACCGCAAAAGACGCCAATTACGCCATGTTTTTAGCAGAGACCACAAGATCGACGCCATGTTTACATCCCACCGGCTACATGCTACAGTTGACATTTCTGCTAAAAACATGGCGTAAATGGCGTCTTTTGCGGTTAATTTTTAATGTCGTGGCTCGCGGACACTTGGATTACACCACACAAGCAGGATGGAGACATTTTGTGTTTGTTTTGTGTGCTTTTTTTAAACGTTTTATCCGTGGTCACCATTCACTGCCATTGTAGTGGATGAGGCTGCTACCCTGTTTCTGCTAAAACTCCAGGATTGTTTTGTGGACTGAAGACCTTCACCCATCATCACATCGGCATAGGGGTGAGTACATACTGAGTGGGTTATTCTCACAAAGTGGAGTATCACTTTAAGTAAGTGAGCCATGGTTAATTTAATTAAGAATAGCTAAAAGGCATCATTACACACTTCAACATACTAATGTCGTTTCTTGAAATTTAATTAAAGAAAATTGTTGGTATGGCTAGAGTTATTAGAGTTAGAGTAATTGTGACAGAATCACCTATATATACTGTAGATTTACAAGGTGTTTCAGAGCACCTTTAAACATGACTAAGATAATTAAAAGTGTGTTATCAAGTACCTGCTTCATGGAAAGAGTTTAAAGGCATAGTGAGAATTATTTATAATGGGTTGTAATAGGTACTTACCAATAGTCAGTGTTTTAGCTACAACAGATGCCAGTTGGCACGTGTCCAGTTTAGAGAAACAGAGAGGACCAGCACAGAAGCTAAGCTAGCTTTAAAAAAAGTCCACCTAAAAGTAAAACAGGTCCGGTCAGACAGCCTTTTCAAATGGGAAATCGCTGTTATGCAAGCCAAATATTGTTCTCTCTAAACCAACCCAACTCATATAATCAAAATCGAAACTGTGTGACTTTGGTGAAGCCAAACTATCCTTTGAAACACAGAGTCAGACAAACAAAGTAAGAACAGATTGAGGCAGCAGTTGACCAGCAACTCCCATGTTCTGCGAAGTAAAAGGTCTGGAGAGAGCAACATCTAGCTTGCGTAACAGCAGTTTCCCATCCGAAAAGGTTGTTTAGGTGGACCTTTTTTAAGTGGCTAAAATATATATATATATTTTTACTCTTTCCACAGCAGTTCATTGCTTAGCTTCTGTGCCGGTGCCCCTTGCTGCTTCTCCAAATTGGAGTTGTGTCGACCGGCATCTACTGTAGGTAATACACTGACTACTGGTAAGTACCTCATACAGTCCTACATCAATTAATCCGATCTATCCCCTTATTTTGTGTATTACTAAAAACTCTCTTACCTCTCCTTTGCTGCATGGTGACATGGGAAAGTCTAAACATGGTGAGGAACCGCTTCTTATCCTCCAGCTCTGGTGCTCGGTCCATCTCCTCAGGTGTGAATCGCGTGCTGAGTTGGGCAGGAGGAGGGGGAGGAGTGCGTTTTGAGTGTGAGGCAGGTGGTGAGGGGCTGCGCTCCCTGAGCATCCGCCTCCTCTTCCTTCTCTTCTGCTGTACCAGCTCATCTCGTCGGCCCACCGTAGTCAGGCCAAACACTCCCAGAAAGTCCAATTTCTGTGTAGAGAGGGAAAAAAAATCTTATTAGTGCAATGTTCTGTCATGAGTGCTCGTGCGTGCCTCCATCAAGGAAAGCACAGAAAGCGTATGTATTGACAGGTGTTTTACCTCTGTGGAGTCATCCAATTTGAGTGGGGGCTGATCTGCCACTCTCCTGAGATGGGCTCTCACCTCCTCCTCATCACTCTCATCATATGAGTCATCCAGCTCATAGTAGTAACCTACACCAAATGAAGAGGTCACTAATGACACCATACTTTTTAAATCCTCAAATAAAGTTGACTGTTACATAAAACAAGATATACACTGAGTTCCACGAACGAAGAGTAATTTAATTGAAGATTAGTTTTAACCAGGGATTAACAAAACTAGGTTTGAAATGAGTAAATCCAGATTTAAAATTAAGCAGAGCTCTGTTGCACAATTCAAAACTTATACCTGTTTCATGAAGTCAAGTTTAGTGATGTAAATCAGATTTAAATAGTTTTATCAGTATAGAAATGCTTTCTTGTCCACATTAAAATGAATAAAAATAAGTCTGAGTGCTGGGGAAGGGTTGTTAAATTCCCCTGCTCAGTATTCCTATAACAAAATGTTGCACTGATTGCTAGCTATCTAAAGAGTTAACAAAATATTGCACTGGTTTCTAGCTAGCTAAAAAGTTTTGGAACATCTTATATTGTTTGCTGGCTAGCTAAAAAGTTAACAAAATATTATTCTACATTGTTTATTAGCCACCTAAAAACTTTAGTTAGCTTAGGTAGCTTACTTATGATGGCTCAGCAGAGAATTGTTTTGCTCAAAAAGGCAGCTATTTTGATAGTTAATACTAGGTCACACTTTAACTTGGAGTTTAAAGTTTTGGTGCAACAGAATTAAATTTGACCTATTTTAGAATGAAAACAAACTGATGTTTCAATTTGGTTTTAATTTTAAAATAGTTAGTGAGCAACATAAATTACAGTTAAACCATAATTTAATTTGGGTTAAAAATGAATCTTTGTTGGTGCAACCTAACCTTAGTCTATGATTTTCCAAACTACATAAAAGTGCATGTTATTTTGTGTAGTCCACAGTATAGTGAGTACCTTTTTCTCTGGCCTCCCTTCTCCTCTTCTCTTCAAGGTCCAGCTTGCTGACGGGCCTTCGGTGCTGCTGAAGGAACTCGTCATAGATCAGCATTGTGTCCGGACCCATCCCCAGTGTGGCTACCTGTCCCATTCCTGGCCCAGCGACCATTCCTAGCCCTTGTCCGTGTCTACTGTGCCCTGGGTGTCCCTGGAGGCTCTTTAGTCCAGCATTGTTTTTCACAGCTCCCTCCAATTCATACTGGCTGGTTAGGGACAGTGATGCCCTCTGCTGGCTGAAGAAGGTCTGGGTGGATTTCTCCAGATCAGCAAGGAATGTGCTGGGCTCCGGCAGGCCTGGAGGACCTCTCAGTGGGGGATACTTCTCCATTGCTCCCCCTTCTCTCCGTCGTGCTCCGTCCTCATATTTCGAGGGCCCTGGGGGCAGCCGGCTGAGCTCGTAGTGTCCCATCCCTGAGGGCTCGTGGTTACGCCTGGACTCTGAGGCTGTTTCGATGAGAGATGCAGGGTTCCACAGGGTAGTGGGAGGTGGTGGGTGGTGTTCACGTGGTGGCTGAGGAGGTTTGGGGGAGATGAGTGGTGGAGGGGCGCCTAAGTGAGGGTGGAGCTCCCGGCTTCCTGGTTCATGGTGATTTGGTATGATTCTGAGGATATACAAAGGAGCAGCATCTGTTTATCTGTATACACTACAATGTCCTATAATATTGATTAACAGTGTTTTCCAATCACAAATGCAGCACAGAGGCACACCATAGAGCTCATATGGCTTGCCTTTTTCCCTTCATCCCTGTCAGTATGTCTGTGACTTTGTGTATCTGTGCAAAACAGTGTTATCAAGCCCAGACAGAGTAGCCCAGAGCAGAGTGAGGATGTGGCCAAGGCACACAATGTCCTCCAGATATACAGGCCTGGTTTTGATCTGTTAGGTCCTTGTAGTGTGGCATGTGCGCACACATGCACACAGAGCAAGTTAAGAGAGCGGTCTACTAAAGAAGAGTCCAGGGGCAATGTTCCCCTGACAGACAGGCAGACAGAAGAAAAAATGACTGACACAGGGAGAGTAAAGAGGCCGATAGATTGTTAGAAACAAAATTGTGCTTGATGATGTGTGTGAGAAGAAGAAAATATATGTAAAGGGAGAACGAGGGTGACAAGAGCGACTTGAAAAGGAATAATGGTATGGTGGTGGAAAAGAAATGGCAACAGTGGGGACGAAAGAAAGGCAGATGGCTGATGGACACTGTCTCGAGCATGTTTCCAAATCAAACCTGGCAGGAGTGCACACTGCATGACCAGTCAAATTATCTATGCCTCCTGTTTGTGTTTGCATTTCTGTGTGTGTGAGAGAGAGTGAGTAAATGTGTGTGTGTTATCGGCAATCTGCAGCCTGCGAGCTGTGATTCTGTGATTATACCGTAGGGTTACTGATAGCAGACGCGTGTATCTGTCCCATCCTACCAGTTCAGCATTAACCACAACCTCACGTCTGAATCACACACAACAACACAAACACAGGCACAGTAACAAAGGAGGGTAAGTCAGCGGCTTACGCTGTGCAAGGTTGAGAGGATTAGCCAGGAATTAGCCTTTGTGTATCTTAGCCGTCCCGCTCGCTGCCTGTTTGAAACCTCTACCCGCTACTCGTGAAACAGCAGTCATCAGGACCTGCTTTGCACCCTACATCAACACCTAAACATAGCTGCCTGTTTGCCTACATGTCAGCCTTGGGAGGAAGCATGTACAGAAATAGAGCAGACGTGATGCGTCTGACAGGGTTTATCTTTTTTCCAGTCCTGCCTGAAAACAAACTTCTAAAGCATGCCAGCTTCTGAGGCTTCAAAACACAGCCACAACTGTCCCTATCAGGCCTGCAGAGACAGGCAGCCCATCACCCCAAAAATAGTGTGTAGCACCAAAAGCATGCACACGTTTGGTGTCACAGAGACCCCAAAACTGCTTGTGTCTATCAGATAACATTAGCAAAACAAATTCACCAAGCCGTGTGTAAATAAATACTGCCATGCTATGTGGTTAAAAATTTTAAATGGACAGTTTGGATTATTTCGTTGCTCTAAGTGGGCTCCTGCGCACGCTGGCTAGACTGTTTTGTGAGTGTTGTCTCACCTGTGCGAGTCTGTCCTGTGATCTGGTGTGTCACCTGGCCTCCCCAAGTCCAAGTGCTGCTCCAGAACCTGCTGGCGGAATTCAGACACCTGGTACTGACGATCCTCCTTCTCCTGCCGCAGCTTGCGTTGCCGTGCCAACCACCTCTCTTCCTCGTTGGTCCTCTGAGCCATCATTGAGGCTGAGAGCCCCGGCCCTACAGCCCCGGGCCCCATGTAGAGGCCGTGGCTTGAGATTAGACCAGGAACAGGATGATGTGATTGGACCATTGAAGAGTGGAGTCCTGGCGGGACTGGTTTGGGAGCTGGAGGGGCGGGCTCTTTGGTTTTGTCTGCAGAGGGAGAAAGGTCAGAATAAACATTTTAATAACAGGGTTGCAACTGATTCTCTGCTTGCACAATGTAGTGTGACGTGCATCTGTTTTAAGAAGTGCACATCTGTTTACTTCCTTTTGCTAAAGTAAGACTACCATTGCCTCAAACCCAAATAATTTTTCATCCTTAAGTTAGTTACTTTACTTTTCACAGTTAGCCTGGAACATATTGTTAATAGTATTTACCGTTTGTTTTTGTATATAGTGTTTTAGATTTTTTTGATTATCACCTCAGTGTTTTTGACAAGCATTAGCAACATTAGCTAGTAATGTCATCTTCATTCAAATTCGACAGAAACAAAATAAAAATCACCAGAATCATCTTGGCTCATCTTTCCACTGCTCCAACAATCACCATTCTGGTTTGTTCAAAATAAACCCTTAATTCACTGCTAGTGCATTAGATGTGAAAATATTCTAGCTGGGCATGCTGTTTCTCTCCACTGCTTCTTTAATGTCCAACCTCCCACTTGCTCCTTCCCTGGTAATATTTGGTTTATTTCAACCAAACCAGAGCTGGTGTTTGTTGGAGCAGAGAAACAATGAGCCCAGGTGTTTTTGATGAGTTTGCGCCAACTTACTTCCTCGCTCTCATATCTGACATAACTTGTATTTTCCCAGAAGTTATAACAACTACCATTACCGAATAAATCACAGATTTCTCTGCATTTCTACATTGTTGTTAACATTTGAGATAATGTAAGTACACAACTCAACAAAATATATAACATATGTCTAGCGTTTGTAGACATTTTAAGGTGGAAATGGTACATACTGGAGATAAAATGTTCTTTCACTTGACTAGTTGCTTTGGCTCTAGTTGATATAAAGTGTTAATTTATAGGGACAAATGTATGCAGTATGAGTGTAACTTAAGGAAGCTACAGGGGCAGCATGGACACATACCAGCCCGATTAGGGGTGAGTCTCTCAGGCTTGGTTCGGTCCTCCTGCCCCCTCATGGCATGGAGCTCAGCCAGGTAGTGGCTCTCCACTCCAGGCGCCTTAGACGCCTGCAGTTCCTTCTCCCTCAGCGCTCTCTCCTTCTGCCTCTCCAGCTCTTTCTCTCTTTCTCTCTCCTTCTCCCGTTCTCTCTCACGCTCCCTCTCCCGCTCGCGCTCCCTCTCCCTCTCCAGCTCCTTCTCTCGCTCTCTCTCCCGTTCCCGTTCTCTCTCTCGCTCCTTCTCCCTCTCCACCTCCCGCTCTCTCTCCTTTTCGCGCTCACGCTCTCGTTCACGCTCCCTCTCTCTCTGACGCAGCTCATCCTCCAGCTGGAGCCTGAAAAGCAAAATGGAGACGGAAAAAGGAGAGGAAAGATCAGTGACATCGGGAAAAATAATCCAAAATCACAACAGTGCTGAGATCTAAAATCTTAGAAATAAATATTAAATGGAACCATAAAGGGTTATACCTAGAACCATCTGTGAAAGGTTTCTGCCAGAACACCTTATGAGAGGCTCTACAGAGTACCTTTCTATGGTGTAATGGTTCCACCCAGAACCCTGTCTGGGGGTTCTATCTAGAGCCTTTCCACCCTCTCAGGATGCTGGCAAGAACCCAGGGAATTCTACCAAGAACCTTTTTTATATTCCTAAGATTTTACCAAGAACCCACCAAGAGGATTCTACTGAGAGCCTTTTTCAGAATCCCAGGGTTTTATATAAAAACCCACTCACTGGGTTCTACCCGAAATCCCTTTGTATTCCAAGGGTTTTATCAAGATCACCCTCATGGCCTCTTTTCACCAAATAAGCGCTGGTTCTTGAACCAGTTCTGTCAAAGACCCTTGTTGCTATCTAGTGGACCAGCCCTTTGAGCAGACGCATTTTAATCAAGGATGTCATCAACAAAGGGTGTTGTACAATCCACAACAACCTGTAGAATATGATATGCCAGTTTTGGTTCCCAAGGAAAACCTGTTATTTTTTGCTCCAGCTGGGAACCAACTTTTTGAGTTCCAAATCAGTTTATTTTTGGTGGAGAATTCTCAGAACCGTTCAACATTAGGTGCTAACTGGAACAGGGCTGGTTCCACGTTGGTGGAAAAGGCTTATTGGCGGATCCACTGAGAACCTTTTCAAACTTTAAGGGTTTTAGCAAGAACCCACCCAGGAGGTTCCACCAAAAACCCTTTTATAGAACAAAGAGCCATGCATGAAAGAGTTGTTTAAGGATTTCAACAATCCTTGAAGAACTCTTCCTTCTAAAAAGGGTTCTGCACGAAGAGGATTCTTAATGCAACCACTGTCCTTACAAAGTACCATGGACAAACCCTTTTCCTCAAAAAAGGGTTCTTCAGAAGCAAAAGGTTCTGGGTAGAACCTCAGCCCTTCAGAACAAAACATTTTGGAACCTTTATTTCAAAGAGTGTACTGTGTGAATGTAGTTGTGACTGTACCAGTGGATGTATTACAGTGACGTTACCTCTCAGACTGCAGTGCTGACAGTGATGGGTGTGTGAAGTCTCCAGGGTAGCGGACACCCGGCAGGTGCATGTGAACAGCGGAGGGATGAATGGGGGGTAAAGCTCCCCCTGCTGGCAACGAGTAGAAAGGTGACCTCAAAGCGGAGAGGCAGAAGGGGTCATCCATCCTGGGAGATAAGGATTGCAATAAGAAACAGAAAAGAGAGAAAGAGAAGGAGTCAGTCTCCCTATGTGACAGCGCAACATTCACTTTCATTAACCTGTGTGCCTCCCAAAGAAGCGACATCGCAGGCTCCTCCATCTTTCAAGAAAGCAGTAGTGTCTGTCAGCTAACCTCAATCACCACACAGCAGCTAGCAAGAGCCTGGTCTGTGTGTTGATGCACAACTGTGTGTTTTTTTGTGTGTGTGTGTGTGACATCCACTGCTCATCCCCTCATTAAATCCATTACAGCACAGTGTGTGATGGGTGCTGCAGTCCTCTGATCTTGCTGGGTTGACAGACCAGGGGCACGCAGCCTGTGTGATAGCCCAAAGCAAGCATAGTCCCTCTCAACACACACATACACACACAGCCACATGATCATACATACAAGTATACATTTAAAATCTATGTATCTGTGAACATTTGTTGCACATAGATTTTCTGCTGGTGGTGTTTTCTCTGTATGATCATGGGGCTCTAAAGAACACAAAACACAATTTTCCTGATGAGAGAATGGACAAACCACATCTTTTCCCAGATGTTTAAACAGCTCAGGGATTCTTTTCCAGTCATTTCCGAAAAAATTATGCACAAATAAGTTCCAAATATCTAACATGAAGTGGCTACCTTTTGTATATTCATATTTTATCCACAGGTATAACCTATATTAGGTTTATTTGTTTCACACATACGTAGATACCAAAAAACCACATGAAGGAAATATAACACTATGTGTGTATGAGGGTGTGGATAGAAACCTGTAAAGACTTGTATGAAAACCACACCCAAAAGACATACAGGAGTTAAAATACAAACAATACAAGTCACCAATACATTTTAAATATTAGTGCTGAGAATTGCAAATATAAAATGTGTAGAATTGTTGTTAAAAAATACAGAGTTGTTCATGCCATGTAGCCATGTTTACAGTATGAGCAACAGTTTCTAAGAATGGCTGTATTTTTCCAAATCAAATGTTCTTTTTACGACAGAGCATTTCTGAGGAATCCAGTAAGTGAAAATGTATTTTCATTCACTGAGATAACTCTACTATATTTAATAGAAAACTGCCTACAGGGTGTTTTATACAATGGAAGATGAAGATTCTTAGCCTGTCATGTGAGGTAATCATGGAATTGTGACTTAACAATAATATCTAAAACCATGAGGTAAACCTGCATTCTTATATATCACTTTAAAGACAAATGTGCAGATTTCTAAGAATATTGATGTCAGAAATAAAAAAAACTGCAATTTAAAAACAAAGAGGTGCACAACAGCTTTTAAAACGTTGCTTATCGTTTAATAAACCGTTTCTGCAGCAACATTGCCTGAACAATATTATAGAATGATGGGGATAAATTAAAGTATAATATAATGTTAAGAAACATGCACTGTGTACAAAACCCCTTATTTTTCTATTTTTCTTATTGCAGCAAAGCCAACCTACCCAAGTAAAACAGGTTTATTTATTGGCTTGGTTTAGGAAGTTTCAAAATGAATACAACAACATTAATAATGCAAATACAGACTGTTGCTTGCTTCATTCTGCAAAAAATATTACAGACCCATACACATTTTGGAAAACTGTCAAATAAGTGTACTGCTTGTTTTATGAAAAACTGCACTGTAATTTAGCGAGCACTAAAGCATCATTACATCAGCTCTAAAGGTTGTCAATGACATTACTGCAGCCTTTGGTAATAAAAACTGATGTATAATTATTTTTAAATCAATCTCTTTAAAAGCACTTTGACACAGCTGACCAGGATATTTTCAAAAAGAGCCTTCTTAGCAGCAGCCTGTCATGTGGTGCAATATATAAAGTTTTTATTTGGGACTCAGTGCATCCAATAAAACTTTTACAAAGAGGTATCCAAGTGCTCAGTGCAAAAATCTAATTGTTTTAAGTGATAGTCTGTGATACTGCCTGTGTTTTAACAGACTTCTTTCCTGCCCATGCTGATACTGTGAGTTTGTTTTTTTCTTTTTCTGTTACTTTGCCTTTTGTTTACCTGGAACCTGATTTTTTAATTTGTACTGCCATCTGTCTCAGTCACATCTCTCTTCAGCTCCCTTACACTCAGTAAAATCTCTCCTTCAGTTAAATAAATATGCAAATAAAGAACATCAACAAAATATTTTACCTCTGGGAATAGGAATTCAAGGTCAGCTATACACTAATGCATTTTACTGCTGAGTCTAAGCAGCACTAACACTTAGTTCAGTCATACGCACTAGTTTGCACAATTTGCTCTCGGAGGAGAAAGGTGCCAAGTCAACAAAACAAATTAATGGAGAGGTTTATACCTGTATGGCGTGAAGGAAGGGTGGGGCAGGTAGCTGGGGTGGTAGTAAGCAGCTGCGGCAGCTGCAGTGGCAGGGTCCAGGCCCAAGGGCAAAGAGGGCATGCGCAGGGCATCCTCAGTCGTGGCATAGGGCCGGAAACCACGGAGGTACTCTTCTGGCACAGGACCAGGCGGCACTGTGTTAGGTAACTGTCTGGGCAGACTGGAAGTGAAAGGAAGGTAGGAGGTACAACAGAGAAAAGCCATGATTAGTTTGATTTGTATGTTCACTGTTAAAGGGATAGTTCAGGTTATTTAATGTAGGGTTGTATGTGGTACTTACTGATAGTTGGTATATTACCTACAGTAGATGCCTGTTGGCATGCCGCCAGTTTGGAGAAGCAGAGGGGAGTACTAGCATAGAAACTAAGCAATGAACTGCTGTGGACAAGTTCAGCAACAAAAGGTATTTTAGTCATTAAAAAAATATCAGGGTAAGAGTGCGCAATATTTAGAATATTTTCATCTCTTTACCGTGCTGTCAGACAGCTTTTTCTGATGGAAAAGCCACCATTATATATATTATTGAGTGACTTTTGTGTTTTAACGGGATAGTTTGGACTCACTGAAGTCCCGCAATATGACAAACAAACTAACAGATTGAAGCAGCAGTAGACCAGCATCTCCTGTGTTCTGCAAGGTAAAATTACTGGTTTCACCCATGGAGCTTGGCTGGTTTGGAGAAAGCAAAGAAATGAACTGTCTGATGGTGAAGTAAAGCAGTGATAATATTCTATATATAGCATACACTTAAACTGATATTTATTTTTTAGGTGGACCTTTTTTAAGTGGCCAAAATAGATGGTCCTGTCCACAGCAGTTGATTGCAGGGCTTTTCCACTGTCACTTTTGAATCTGCTGAGTCAAACCATTTGTTATTGTGTGACTTTGGTGAATCCAAACTATCATTTCAAAACACCAAATTCACACAATAACACAAACAAACTAACCAATCAAGGTAGCAGTTCAGTGAGAGAGAGCAATATTTGGTTTGCCATCTGAAGAGGCTGCCTGACAGCAAGGTAAATAAATGAAAATATTCTAAATATAACATGCACTTTTTTTTTAAGTGACTAAATTACATTTTGCTGCCGACCCTGCCCACAGCAGTACATAGCTACACTGATACTCCTGCTGCTTCTCCAAACTGGGCTGAAATCTATCTACAGTAGGTAATACACTGTCTATTGTTAAGTGTCTCAAACAACCCCACTTCAAATAATCTGAACTATCCCTTAAACACATAAAACTTGTGCAAAATTACCAATTTTTCTCTATAAATTTAATCATTTCTAAATACCAATTCCAACAAGACAAATATCTGTACATTTGTTCTGGCTACTTAGTTCAATGAACCCGTAAATCATTGATCATACCCTGAAATCAAAGTCTGAAGAAGGCTTCTTTTTAAATTGAAAACATGTCAGCTCCACAAATCCTGAGAAACAGGCAGAACAGTGTGTTTGTGTGACTCACTTGAGGGGCTGGAAACGTGAATCCTGCATGACAGCACCAGGGGTGAGACCAAAGGCATAGGGGTTTCCCAGGAGGTGGGCAGGGACTGAGGGGCCACCCTTTTCCTGGGGGAGGGTCCCCTCTGAACCCAGACGTTCCCTGCTGGCCCCACGAGGCCCCGAGTCAGCCTGGAGAGAGATACAGAGGAGAGAGTCTTAGTCATTGTTCGTGAGGACCTGTGACCGTCACGGTTGTCAATGCTCATGGAGTCCATCCCATGAGAGAGAGAGACAGGGAGAAGAATGGGCCTGTTTATGGTGCAGGAGCCTCTCTTCCTACCTCAGGCTCTTTTATCTACTTTCTCACACACACCACCTCCCTGTAAAAATAGACAGATCAACATTTCTCTGAGGGGAATAAATGTTAAAAGCAGTAAAAAAAAACAAAAAAAAAACAGCCTCACCGTTTTTCTCTAATTGTAAACAAGAGATGTCATCCTTATGATCGATGAGGATGTGGTAATGGGAGATGTACAACAGCTACAGAGATGATGACTTTGATCTTGGCAAAGCGTGAGTGTGTGTGCGTGTTTGTGTGTGTGTGTGTGTGTGTGTGTGTGTGTGTGTGCGTGCGCACGCGCACATAACTTAAACACACGTACTTACACACATCTACAGGGAAGACAACAAAGTCCAAAAAGCAACATCCCTCTGCTTCTGTTTCTGTTTCTCTTTTTTCTCTCTCCTCTTTCACTTCCCTCCCTCCCTCCCTTTGGCAGCAGGCCTGGTCTCACTTATCCAATCCCACAACAAACACACATACGCACTCAGCAGGCACACACACCGTTTCAGCAGTACAAAGACACCCCGCTGTGGGAGTGGGAGTGCATTTTCTGAAGCTTTGGTTTCCTTCTGCCTGCAAATTCTATCGCAGAACAGAGAAACTTACAACCCTTGTAAGTTGTACAAGGAAATTGTTTATGGAGGGATGTACCGTCGAGGAGGATTCTCACAGGTACAACAGTTATCTCCCGTAAAAAAGAAAGTTGAAGTTGGCAAGGGAACAACTAAAAGGAATGGAAAGGGATGAAGACATAAAGAAGACGAGTGAAGAAGGCAGTTCTTGCCCCGTTAAATTAACCTCTTGGCTCCCTGGAATTAGAGAGTGACCCTACAGCAGTACTGTCCTCCCTCTCACTGCTGCCTCTGATAAAATAAATCCAATTTAGGGAGCCATTACCTCCGCGTCCTGCTCTGCAGCCACTGACCCGGGCTGACACTGATGCGCTAACATCCAATCTTAAATGCCTCTAATGTTTAGACTCCCCACATCCCCCTTTGTTTCTTCGACGCTCCCACTTTCCACTAGTTTAATGTTACCGTTTGCTCCTTGTTGTTTGTTGCGCTTCACTAAACAGTAAGGCACTCTACTCAAACCTCCCATCCTCATAAACCTCCCTCCCTCCCTCCTTCACTTCCATCCTTTCCAAGCTTTGCGAGCACAGGGAAAAGATGGACGTTCCCTCCCTCCTCCAATCAGCAGCCAACTGGAAAAGAGGTTCATATATGTCAAAAGAAGTCAATATCAGATAGTGGTTCGGGAGCCGCAAGATGCCTCTCTGTCTCCTTCTTTGCTCCTTCTCCTTTTCTTTTTCCCTTTTCTGCCTCATTGTCCAACACAAGCAGAAGCTGATGGGTGGCTGTTTGGAAGTCTTAGTAAAAGCCCTCTTGGTACTCGTGGCAGGCAAGCAGAAACACATTTAGGGTTGCATCTAAAGACTGTTTTCATTGGTGATTAATCTCCTGATTATTTTGGTCATAGCAAAAAGGGTTATCCTGAAAAAATGGAAATTAGTTCCTCCTCCTTGAAAAAATATCTAAATGCCATGTGTCCTTGCCTATATCTGGAGGAGATTCTGAATATGGTGAAATTGCTGCGGCTCTAAATACATTCATTCAGATTTCCTACTTTAACCCACATGAATGAAGTCATGCACACATCATGAGCAGCATAAAGACACACTGCTGCAGGTTCATTTTACTGGTGAGAAATGTTGCTGCAGTAATGTGCCTATAAAAACATAAGAACCTGTTTTGAATCACACTAACTGTCACTTAATCAATTGCTATTATCACACTGATGATAGCTTTGCTAACTAAGTGACTGTTGTTTAGCAAAGCTGTTATCATTGCTTAACTAAAATCACTGATGCTACAGGTCAGTGTATTTGTTTGTGTTGTACTGAGGCACCGGGGGCACCCTGTGTCTACAATCTGTCTCAACTTAAGCACTCATCAAGCTGCTGCATCAGAAAGTAGCCAAAGAGGAAAATGACTACTCCAGTCAAACAAAACAACAATCCACTGACCACTTTGATAACACAACAACACGAGAATCTGCTTAGCAAATAAAATCATTAATCAGTATTAGCTTTATTGGCCAAGTACATGAATACAGTCAAGGAATTTGAGGTTTGAGGTTTTTCATTGCTTTTGATATTCAATTCTCGATTTCCAAGAACAATTTAGAGTGGCCTTAGAACAGCCTAAATGTCTTAGAACAGACCTATTTTTATATATAATTGGTCTGAATTCACATAAAACAGCAATATTAGGCTACCTTGGCTCAGTTAGATCAAATAACAGTCATGATCCCATAGGCAGTGCTCAATGGGAGTCCCACAGTCTGAAACTTTGATTTAGAGGAAGGTAGAAATAGACATATAGTTAAAAACAGAACTGAAAAAGACAAATATTTAACTAAAACAGATGTGTATGTGAAAGTATGTCCGTATACAAAAAGCAGCAATGAACAACAACATACCATAGGTCTGTTATACTTTAATTCCAAGGGTTGAACTCTCACTATCTAGTATTTATTTGGTGACCAGTTGCTGCTATGAATTAAATGTGGATTGTATCTGTGCTCAATATCCTGCGTCATACACAGAGTTTGTGTGTGACGGCGCCATGGTTTCATAATCATAGCTATGACTCAATAACTGTCAATTGGTGCAATTGCCAGACACAAATTACCACTAAAATTGAATCAACTGTTCCTTTCTAACAAATTTCACAGAAATCCTGTCATGACAGGATGGAACAAAGATGCCTATAAAACAACAAAGCGTGGTGGTGCTGCTGCATTTTTTATAACCGTCTGACTTCTGCTTCCCACCTTCACAATTAAAGGATAACTTCTGTAGTTTTCATCCTGGACCATATTTTCCCATGTTTTTGTGTCTAACCGACTAATGGGATTCAGTTTTTGAAACTGGTTCAGTACTGAGGGAGAGCACTACAGCCAGCAGACATAATTCAACGTAATTCCTCAGGGCAACTGAACACGGGCCACTGAAAGTGCCTGTTTTGGCCACTGACAGGATCAGATCATTATTCTGTGTGTCTGACAATATTATAGAAAGGATTGTTGTTAAACCTGAAACAGCTGTTTTATTGCTCTTGCCAGGTTAACCAGACTCCCTTTACAAAAAGGGTAATTTTAACATTGTTATCGTCATCTTCATCCAGTCTCAATAGAAACAACATAAAACTCACAAAACAGTCTTGGCTTGTCTTTCCACTGTTACACAAATGGACATCATAGAGGCAGCAGGGAGAAATGTAGTAAATACCCTGAATATTTAGATTCTAACTCCATAAATAAAAGATTTATTTTGACAAAACAGTGGAAAGACTAGCCAAGACGTTTTTTGCATTTTTTCTAGCAAGTCTGAATGAAGACAACAATAACAATGTCAAATTTATAGTTTTATTTAGGGAGTTTGGTTAGCTTGGTGAGAGCAATAAAACAGTTGTTTCTGTTTAATCAAAACATATCTTTGTCTTTTAAATCCGATCCCTCTCTCTGTATCAATCCTTTCTATAATGTGGTAAGTCACTTATAATAACAATCTGGTCCTGCCGGTCCCCGTCTGTCTGTTCATGCATGTGTGGATGCACACCTGGACAAAAACATGCAAAAAGTGTGGGTGTAACAGGTCAGCACCTTGAAAAGCACACACACCACAAAGACAGAACCCTCTGTCCCCATTAGAGAGGCACCTCAGTCACTCAGGCACCTACACATCCAACCAGCCATCCCATTTTGACCTTTCACACTGCCAAAAAACAGCCTTCTATTCTCAAACACACACTATTCACCAGCAGCATGCCATATACACAGCACAGAGCACAAATACAAGCACTCAGACTCAAAGACACATCCATTAACAGCCATCTTCCTCTGTGTGAGCCAGGCCCCTGTAACCCCCAGCGAGGGTGGGAGACCCCGCGCATTGTAGAGCGCTCGTTTACGCCTCTCAGATGGAGCCATGAATCCAAATTGCCAATTAAAAAGCAATTACAGGCAGCAGCGGGAGCAGACTCCTGCAGTCATTAAAGCAAAATGCCAACGCACCAAGCCCTCCCTCCTTCGCTGCCTTGCCTATCACCCCCCTCTGAAAGACAGACGCATATCTCAGCCAGAGAGACACTAATCAACCCTTCTAACACACAGAAAGCAGGATGCACACATATGTACACACAGCAACAAACACGCTTTTCTTGGACTCTGTACAGGCAATCCAGAGAACAGACTGATGCCTCTGTATGGAACTAGTTTCTCTGTATTTCTCCTCCCTCAATCAGACTCTCCTTTTGTCTTTAAATCTCCATTTCTGGCTGTTTGTGTTCCTTTGTCTTTGCTTTGAACACTTTAACACCATGCTGCTCCTGTTATATGGAAAAACAGAGTTTGGCATACAGGTATTTAACTTGAGAGAAAATTCAAGAAGAAACTTGAATGATAATACACTCCACAAAAATAGAAATGCAACACTTTTGTTTTTGCTCCTATTTTTTCTTCCTGAACTTTTTGTGTGCACAAAAAAAGATGTATTTCTCTCTGCTGTTTATAAATTTGTTAAAATGTGTGTTAGTGAACCCCCCCACCCCCCCCACCCCCCTTTGCTCAGATAATCCATCCGTCGGACAGGTGATATATAGAGATGTTGATTAAACAGCATGATTATAACACTGCCTTGACTGGTACAATAAAAAGCTAGGGTTTGATATTAACTATGGCCAGATGGCTCGTGGCTGCAAAAAGTTACTCTGTGGCTTTCAAATATTAAATGTAAGTATCTCCAAGTAGCCACCACTTCACTAACACAACATTACAGTTCCAGAAACATCCTGATTCCCTTGCGCCTTTTAGTTAAACATTCTACAAAAACAGCTAACAGTAATCATTGCTGTCTAGCTACCGATGATATGTCAGGGTTACTGAAATACTGAAGAGCTGCTAACCCAATCCTTAACAGAAGAACCACAAACACAAGAGGCAAACAATGAAAAGACCAAACAGCACAAAAATTCAGGAGTGAATGGAAGCAGGCTTCGACTAGTCTTAACTTGTTTTTACATCAGGGACACTACAAATGTACTTTGGCCCATGGGGCCAATGCTTAAAAATATTAGTCTATATCCCTGAAAGGCCACTCTAAAATTTGCAGTTTTATCTTGAAAAAAGTCATTTATTAGGTTATGAACTATGGTTATTTCACATAGGGCTACAGATACCAAATCTTTTTCCCAGAAGGGCAAAGTCATGACCTGCCCTACTCTGCCTCTGATTGGCTAGTACTTATTGCCTATGTTTAGTCTGATTTGTTAGGTTTCAGTATGAGGAGTGATTGGTTAGTGTTAGGTTAAGAATATCAGGGTAAGTCAATCAAAAGAATATCAGGGTAAGCCAATCAATGGCAGGGTAATACAGGTCATGATTTTCCCTCCTGGGAAAAAAAATGCCAGATTTTTTACTTCAACTCATTAAAGTTGGAGCAAAAACAAAAGTGTTGAATTTTCAGTTTTGTTGAGTGTAATAAACACAGAGAAAAAGGGGATAAGGGGAAGGGGCAAGATAAAAGTCCCAGTGGTCCCTTCCTGATCAGCGATTAGCAATGAAAGCTCCAGTATTATTTTGTTAAAGAGAGATATTTTGATGGCACATATGTATGTGTGTGTCCTTTACGTCCCTGTGGCTCTTTATGACCACTGAGCTATATGTGCTCACTGAACCGGCACTGCAGAGATAGGGGAGATGCTATGATGCCAGCTTTGGTGACGCATCCCCGCTGCTGTCCCCCACAACCTCTACCCCCTCATCTCAGCCTCTCCCTTGTCCGCATCACCTCCTTTAACCTCCTCATTCTTTGGCTGGGTGGCCTCCAAGCTGCTGGAGGCACCACAAACCCGGTGACATGACCTTTTCAATGCGAGCTTGACCTCTTACATGCACACAAGTGCCGTGCAAAAGCACACATGCGTGCAAAAATACACACAGGATTAGCTACAATATAGATGATAGTGGAGGGTGCTGCTGTCTGTATTTCTTCTGCTATTTAAAACTTGCTATGCTAAAGGAATGGCAAAAAGAGTGACATTACTGGGAGAGCTCCCCCTCCCAGCTCTGGTTGACCCTTGAACTGCAGAGGGGTCATTTTGTAAAAGCTACAGAGGGTGAGGGTCAGGGGGGTTGTCCAGGGGAGAAGACAATAGCCTGAATGCTACCACACTGTTGGCTGGCTGACCTCCTCGCTCACCCTTCGCTATCCCCCCTTCTCTCTGTCTCCGGGGAACCGTCAAAGTGTCTCGGAGAGTTTCCGCATGTTGCCGAGTGCTGTTCATAACCATGCGCTTGGCCTCGACTATTAGCCCTGAGCTGAGATAAGAAGGCTTAAAGCGAGGCCATAATCCATAATCCACTCCTTATCAAAGCAAGCAGCTCTCCCTCCTCCCCCCTCCCTCTTTCTCTCCCCCCCACTACGTAACAGAGAGTGGCTGACCAGGGTGACGAGGCGGAGGATGCACTTGACTGCTTGAGTGAAGAGGGTGAGACTAGAGGTGGGGGGTTCGGGAGGCTAAAGGCTGCGGACTTGGGAGGGGCTGGTCCAAGGGCAAGAGGGCTAAGTGGGAGGGGGGCTGGAGGGGCACAGATGTTAGCTGCCGTTGAGGCTGTCACCTCGACGTCCCAGTGGCAGCTGGCATTGTTTAACGCATGGAGACATGAGGAGGGGTTGAGGGGAGGTTTTGGGGGGGGAAGCAGACATTCATAGACCTGCCAGCTCTGTCACATGTACATATATCAAATGCATACTGCCACATTGTGGGTTACAAGCCATCTACAAAACCCATTAATCCCTTGAAGGCCTGCCTATGTGCATGCTTGTGCTACTGGAGAATTAGAACATTTGAATGCTGCTTAAAAGGGATAGTTCAGATTATTTGATGTGGGGTTGTATGAGGTACTTATCAATAGTCAGTGTATAGCTACAGTAAATGGCAGTTGGCATGCCTCCATTAGGAAAAGCAGAGAGCAGCATCAACGTTGAAGTTAAGCAATGTACTGCTGTGGACGGACTCAGCAACGAGAGTCCACTTTAAAAAATATTTATCAATTTAAGTGTATGCTATATATAGAATGTGTTCATTGCTTTACTTTGCTGTCAGACAAATATTGCTCTCTCCAAACCTAAAAAGGATTGTTCAGATTTACTGAAGTCACTAACTAACAGATTGATGCAGCGGTATCCCAACTCCTGTGTTCTGCGAGGTACAACTACTGATTTCGCCTGTGGAGTCTGGTTGGTTTGGAGAGAGCGATACTTGGCTTCTATAACAGCGTTTTCCCATCAGAAAAGGCTGTCTGATGGCAAGGTAAAGTGATGAAAATATTCTAAATATAGCTTACACTTAAGTACCTCATACACCCCCACTTTAAATAATCCAAGATATAATCCTCTATTTATGATTTTTTTATTTTATTTTCTCTTTTTTCTGTGATATCTCATGTTTGTTCCCAGCAGTTTCACCTTGTATGTTTAAAGATTTTTAATCTTTTCCTTCCTCGTTGCTTTGTCTGGAGTGTCTGGATAGCCTTTCTTTAATTATTCCAAACTATCCCTTTAACAGCCAGATACGAGACACAGGAGAATATGCAAAGATGGAAAACACACATGAATCAGAGACTTCAGAAAGAGCAACTGAAAAGAAAAAAGGGAAGCATGACAAAGGAAGAGAGCAAGCTCAAGGTCATTGGTTTTACCTGGCGTCCCTCGTTCCTCCAGAGCCCGTTGCTTGTCTTTGTTGGAGCAATGGTGACTACAGGTGGAGTGTTTGGCACGCTGTGGCCCGCTGGGGGAACCAGGACAGGCCCTGGACCAAGGGGACCCCTCTTGGGTGTACTGACTGGAGAGCTGTGGTTGGTGGCCGGGGAGGACACTGGAGACGACTCACTGCTGATGGAAGATGCAGCTGGTGAAAGACAGAGACAAATGAAATGAGTACAGTCAAAGAAAGAATATGAGACAAGCTAATGGTTTGTGTTTTATTCTATTAATAAAAAAGTAAATGTAACAACGGTATGTGTAATCCTCTGCCTGGGCTATATGGCTTATAAATAATACAACATACAATATGTAGGGGCGGAGGTTTAGCTCAGTTGGTAGAGCGTCCACCCCATGTACTGAGGCTGTGAGTCCTCTGCAGCGGCCGCTGGTTCGATTCCCGCCTTCGGCCCTTTGCTGCGTGTCATCCCCTCTCTCTCTACCCCATTTCCTGTCCACTCTTCAGGCTGTCCTCTCAAATAAAGGCAAAATGGCCAAAAAAAATAACTTTAAAAAAAACAAAAAAACATACAATATGTATCCCAATATACACATTGTTTCTCAAATAACTTACAGTAAATTCTCAAATAGTGCTGGGCTGGGCATGATGGACAAAATCAAATATCAGGATATTTTTTGACCAAACACCATGTTGTTGATATTGTGACACAATGGGATTTTTGATAAATAATCGTCAGTAATGTGGCTAGAATGACTACGTCAGTAAAGGCAATAACAGAACACCTAGAACAGTCTGGTAAGTTCAGAAAATGACATCACTTTACCGTAATGGCTTTGCAATCAGAAAAAGATGACACTTAAGTCATATCACAATATAACATCCACAATATCCCAAATCTAAGAAAATATCCAGTTTTATATCATGACAGGGCTGTATTTTTACACAAATCTGGTGATATACTGCTGTTTTTAAATCTCATTTTAAGAAAGCTGTCATAGTATAAAGAACAAACCACAATACACTGTAAAAACAAAACAGAAAACAAACAAAACAAAACAAAAAATTGTATTTCAAAAAATTGAGTAAATTCATTAAAGTTGACGTGAACAAAGGTTAATAATTTAATATTTTTAATTGCAACCATTTAATATACACCCAAATAATGACAAATTGGATTCACAGCTTGCTGTCAACAATTTTTGAAATACAGAATTTTGCGGGTTTCTGTAACTCAGATATTCAATTTTATCTAAAGAACAGTTTCTCAACTTTTTTTTAACACTATATGCATAACATCTGAATTTAAAAAAAGAAGTTTACTTTTTTCTTCACTCAGAACACTGAAGCTAGATATCAACACTGCTATCTAGCGGTCCGGGGTTTAAACACAACACAAAATGAACTACTGCCCCAAATCTTTGCATGTACCACAATATCCAAATAGACTGTTTTTGAAAATCGAAACAGTATCACAAAACATAACAGTGTGATATTTAAGTGTATCGATATTTTCTTACACCCCTATATCACGATATCAATATAATATGGATATATTGCCCAGCCCTATATGATCGCGACTCCTTCACTGGGGAATAAAATGAGGTTGCAGTACTACAATGGCAACAAATAGCATGATAGCATGCGTGCGTACACACACACACACACACACACACATACACACACACGCACGTGCACTCACACACACACACATACACAGAGGGCCAGATGGATGGCCTTAGGCCCCTATTATGAAGTGACAGTGATCAGGATGAGCAGCCCTGTGAGAGTCACACAGCCTTGACATGCAGGACGCACACACCACAAGAGCACACTGATTGGGAGTGAACAGCCATACTGAATGTATATACAGTCAGTGGCGGCGCTTGCAGCCACACACAGTACTCCCCCCCCCTCCACCGCACACACACACAGCAGGTGGTGAAAAGCTGGCCCAATGAGCTTCTCTGCCGCGCTGTAGCTGTGCCACATTAACAAAGCCCTCCAGGGAAACCCTGTAGCGCAGGGTCACGGTCTGGTCACATGCCTCACTTTCCACACATCTCACTTTCTCTCTCTTTAGTTCCAAAGCTCTCATATGATATGCTCCCATTCACAGACGTATATCACTGTGATTTCCTTCCATCCCTACATCTTTACCTCCTCCCCCATACAGGCTACACCCTCTGTTCTTCTCAACTGTGTTCAGCCTCGTCCTTATTTCCTATGTGCAACGGTATAAATTCAATCTTTTTCTGGTTTATATTGTTCTTTTGTTTTTATTTCATCTTTATATGTTGCTTTTTTTTAACTTATTTATCTTTTATTGCCTTTTACTGGTGCTTCCCATTTGCTTCTGTAATGCTGCAAATTTCCCCATTGTGGGACTAATAAACAGTCCCTCCAGAAAGTTGCAGTGCTGTGATCTCAACAATTAACGCAAATCAGCCAATCTCTGTGAATTCTCTATGACCTTGCAATTTTGTCCAATCAGTGCAACTTTTGCGCAAATTTGACCATCATCATAGCTTTCTCTAAGTCCCTCATATAATTGTATATTTTGTGCTTACTGTTTTGACTGAGTTTGAGCTCCAAAAAGAGCTTGCTTCTTTGAGGAAAAACCCCTGAGTGTGTTTCAAAATAAAGCATATTTTGCTAGAATTTTTGCAATCCTGAGTCTTTTTGGTAAGGTTACTTAAAGCAGTCAGAACAGAATGCACTTGTATCCTCCATGAAACAAGTTTCCTTTGATTTTTTTTTTAACTTGCTCCTACAATTTCATTGCAAAAAATGCCTAAAAACATTGCAACATGCATCACTTTTTTTATTTTTTTATTGCAGGCCGCAACAATCCCAGAAAAGCCTGCAAAATCCTGGAGGGACTGAATATAGGATTATCTTATCACATCCTTCTATCTTCCTTTCTGTTCTTTATTTTTCCTTTGCTCTCTCCTGTGTTTTAACCCTGTGCATTGACTCTATATTTCCTCTATTCTTCTCCGATCCTCTGCCTCTCTTCCTGACAGTACAGTGTGCTGTATGTCTCCTCCACTCAGAGGAGAGCAAGCGCAGCATTACACAGTCAAACTGGGTCACAACCCTCTCAATGGGACACACACTTTGGTGCTGCAGCAAGGACAGCAGGAGATGTGTGCATTTATGTGTGCTGGTAGTGTGCTTTTGTGCATCAGCGTACTGCTGCCATGAAGAAGAAGTTGAAACCTCGGGCCAGTTTCAGGTCTACTTCCTCCCCAATTATCACTATCAAAACAAAAACCACAGATCCTCTACCCAACCGCCATTTCCCTTCCCTGCTTTGGTTTCCATGGCAACATAACCCTAACAGAAAACGTCAGCTTACGGCAGGTAGATGCGGTCAGGATATTGACCGATTTTAAACACCTCATTCTAACTAATACCACTAAATAATGGAAAGAATCAATAATGGCAGTGAGGTGAACCTGAAAATCTATGTGTGAGCGGTGGTGGTGGAAGTGGGGAGGAGAAGAAAAAAGATGTGTGTGGAAAAGATTGTGATGATACATGTGAGGTGAGACATGAAAATGAAAAATGATGGGAGATGAGGAGTGACTGGGAGAAAAAAAACACTGTGAGTGAGAGTGCAAAAGAGGTGCGAGGTGAGGTGAGAGATGGAAGAAGAAGCAGAGAGATAAGAGAAGGGGTGCAGATGGGTGAGTGGGTGGCAGGGACAGGGTGGGTGAATATTGAGGAGGGGGGAGACATATCTTGTCTGCACAATGGCAATTAGTGGCCTAATCCTCCCCCCCTCACCTCGGAGAGCCATTACTCTCCTGTGCAAGACTAGGCCAATCAATAGCAGCCCACTCAGCCTGGGGAATGGAGCTACACTTAATACAGCTCTAGTGTCACAGCCTATTCACTCAGCACACACAGACACACACACGCACAACATGCAAACGCAAGGATGGGGGGACAAATAAGGCTGGAGGGAGGGAAGAGGGGGGTGAACACAGTGATTCTGAACTGCTAAGCAACAGACCTCTACTCCATCTTTTTCTCTAACCCCCACCCCATCTCCTCTTCTTCCTCCTCCTTTTCCATGTAGAGGCAAAGCAGACAGGAGAAGAGGCAGGGCGGACTAAATAATTAAGAGCAGGAAGAGAAGCAGGTGAGGGGAAGAAGGAAATAAAAGAGACAAGGACCGTCATCTACCAACAGCTTCATTCCCTCTTTGCAGGGAACACACTCTGAGGCGACACACATACACACACAGACACACACACAAAAAACACAAACAACTATTATTCCTCTATCCTTCCCTCCTCCTCTTCTCTAACAACACCCCACGCAACCACCACCCGCCCACCACCTCTTCATCATACACCCCAATTCCTTTTCCTTCTGTTCTTCAAACACAGTGCCTGCCAACCAGACGTAGATCTGTCAGACTCGACGCACCATTTTCATAAACACATTTACAGCCGCTAAGGGCCCGGGGAGATGTCTGAGAGTGGTTACATGTTTGCATGTGTGCGTTTATGTATGCTTCCCCCTATCTTCCTGTTTAAACTCATGTTTAAATTCCTGTTTAAGCTGGATCAATTAATCGATTAGTTGTCAATCATCTTGTGGTTTTAGGAAACATTGGTCAACATTTTTCACCATTTTCAAACAACCAATCAATTAATTAAGAAAATAATCAACAGATAAAAGGAGCAATATGTAACAACTGCATGTCCAAAAATGATTCACGCAGTCCAAAAAAGTGAGTTGGAGTCATAGACGGTATAAAATAAGCTGAAATCCTATTTAATATACCGTCTATGGCTGAAGTGAGTTGTTTTCCCCTGCCCCCTCCTCCCCAGACTGCAGGAGGACATGACGAGCACAACATTGTACATTGATAATAACAAGTGAAAATACACACTTGAAGTTGGGAGTTCAGTGACTGTTTTTCTTACTGCCTGCCAGACTCCATTAGCATACTGCTCAATTTAACCATTATAAATATGTCCTCCTTCTAAAAGATTATTAATGGTTTCTTATGACTCATAAACAGACACTAACTCATTTGATGAACATTCAGCATTAATTTGAACTTTCATTTTGGGTTGTGTGCAAAACAAGACATTTGATAGCATAATGTTGGACTCTGGGAAGCGCTGAACAACATTTTCCACCATTTTGTGACATTTCATAGACCTAACAACTACTCAGTTATTTAAGAAAACAATCAACAGATTAATCGACAATGAAAATAATCGTTAGTTGCAACTCTACATGTGTGCATTCCCCTTTATCTTCCTGTTTTTTAACCAGAGAGCCTCTTTCCCTCCTCTAAGATTTTTCCTCTTGTCCATTTTAAAGCTTCCTGCTCCAATTTCCATACCAATCCCTTCCTCCACCCCTGCCTCACACCATGGTGCCATCCAATAGGACAAAAAAAATCATATATGAGGCATGTGATTGGCACAAAGCTGGTGTCATTTCTGCCACGTTGCTCCACCCCTTTCCATCTATACAGAAAGAGATGATGGCCATACATGCTGCTGGCCCCTGTAGGGAGCGAAGGAGGAGGAGGAGTAGTGGAGCACACAGCCTTCGTCCCCAGAGTCTAAAATAGGCTCATCAGCTCTCAACCTGCACTTCATTAGCTGTACTGATTGTCACTTGCTCAATGTGTATGGGTGTGTGTGTGTGTGTGTATGGCGTGGTTATGGGGTTGGGGCGAGGGGCAGAGGAGGTAGAGACAGAAGGAAAGAGCAAGAAAGAAATCAAGCGCTGTCTCAGTCCCAAGCTGTGTGTGATTAATGTGAAGCTCCTTTCTCTATCGCCTCCTCTATTACCAGTCCCACTCTCCCAGACTGCCTCCACACTTGACCGCTCAAGCTGAGCCACACATGCGCGCGCGCGCACACACACACACACACACACACACACACACACACACACACACACACACACACACACACACACACACACACACACACACACACACACAAAAGATACAAGCAACAGCAGCAACAAACAAACAAACCAGCAAGCTGTGGTCAGAGGCTGCGGCCAAGTGTCCCTGCATAGACGGCACCTTTTACTTCAGCTGATGACCCAATCAAAAAGCCAAAAACGAGTCACCACAGCTCTTCAACAGGCTCTTTCATTAAGGGGAGGGGGGGTGAGTAGTGAATCCCACTGGATCACTAAGCCTTGATAGGAAGACAACACCACACAAAAATGGCCCCTACCAATCCTCTGCCACCACTACCACCACCGCCAATTCTGCAAAAACAGCCGAGCATAGCTAGACCCCAGCCAGCCCTGCCAGGCAGAAGGTGCTCTCCTCCACCCCGCCAACACACCCACCCCACCCATCCTCCTCTACCCGCCTCCCTCCCAGCATGCATTACAACAACATCAGCACTTAATTAAACAGTCCATTTCACACCTGGTGTGCATAGCAGTGCCCAGCCAACCCTGCATCCATATGCCACCCCACAACCAGCAGCACAAGCCTCAACACGTGCACTCTAACACACACACACACACACACAAACACACGCACGCACGCACGCACACACACACACACACACACACACACACTGATACATACAAACAGCACACACACCTGCTACTACAGTCTTGGCCGTGCACTGACAACACACCACAAAGCCTGTAATCTGCATCACTGAGTTGGGGGAGGGGAGAAGAGGAGCAGTGTGTGTGTTGCTGTGCCAGTGAGGGAAAGAAAGACAGTACAAGATGGCGGATGGAAATAAGAGGAGCAATCCTCTGTGCCTTCTGCTGTGCTGACAGTACAAACTGTATATTATGCTTAAATGCTGCTCTGCTACTGAACAGAGTCATGAAAGGTGTAAGGTTGCTGTGTATGGAGAGAGATAGAGAGGAGGGGGAAGCAAATGAGCTTGTTTGTGAGTGTTTCAGGGACAGTTACAGCCTGAAGGGTTTTGCCTTCAAGAAACACACACGCACGCTGAGCACAGTGAGGCTGTGTGAGCTCCAGGCAGGCTCCAGATGGAGAGGTCAGAGACACACTGCCCCGCTGTCCCAGCATGCTCTGGGCTCCCAGAAACAAGGGGAGCCTCCGGCCACACACACACAAACACATACAATGTGACAAACACCTCAGGTTTTCACAAATCTACTAATTACTTCCAACTCCTCTTTTTTCCAGCCAACTAATTCCATCTATCTTGTACACCTTTATTCTGCTGCTCTTCGTTCTCTCTCCAGGCAGTCGGTGTGAACGCTGTCGTGAAATTCTGCTGGTGTGTGTGTGTCTAAGAGTGCGTAAGAAGAAACAACTGAGAGGATTAAACCCAGGTCTGCCTAATTAATCAGATATCAGCAGGCCTGCCTTTTTGTGGCAGTGTGCTATCTGCGTCTCTGTGTGTGTTGTGTGTTTGTGCACACACATGCGAGTGTACATGGGATGAGAGTGTGTCCTTTACGCTGCTCTGATACTCATTATCCATCACCTCCCCTCTTCAGCGCAGCACTCGGTACACAGAGCTATTCATTATACTCGCAACAGACAAGTGACGACGTATGTGTGTGTGTGTGTGTGTGTGTGTGAGTGAGTGAGTGAGTGAGTGAGTGTGAGTGTGTGTATATGTGTGGGTGAGTGTGTGTGGGTGTGTGTATAAACAGCAGCCGTGCTCAGGGTCTTAAATCAGTTCAGCAGCCGGTGGCAGTAATACTAGTACTCAAACCTAACTAATTCCTCTAGGCCAGTGGTTCTCAACCTAGGGGCCAGGGGGTCACAAGATGGTTGTAGAGAAAAAAATAAAATAAAATATTGTGGCAAGCAGCACAGAATGAGATTCATTCAAAATAAGGGACAAGTACTCAAAAATATCAAAGTACATTTCGTGTTGGATTTATGATTAAGGGTTTATTTTACCATGTCTCCAAATAGGACGCTGCAGTTCAAGGCTGGATTATGAAGCTTCTGAAAGGGATACAACTGCACCGGAGCTGAAGTTGTAAAGGTACAACAGCCTTTCTCAGCTTACTTTGGGGCTTACCCTTTACTTTTCCAGCAGTTGGGAAACAACATAAGAGACTTTTCTTGGTCTTGAGAAGCTGCAGTGTTCCTTAACTAACACACTACAACATGTAGTGTACATATACTGCCAGACTGACAACTTACTGTAAAGTTTTGCTCCTCTATGAGCCACACTGACAGTCTGCCAGTTGCTCTCCTTCACTTACATGCACACAGTTACAAACTACCCTATTCCTTAAAGGAGCTATGTTATGCTTATGACAGTATGCTTCAATAAACTCCAATAAAACGTAATTAAGGCAGTCATGGTAAACTGCCATCCTGCGTGAATATGTTGCTTTGTCAGAGTGGTAAGAAAAAAATCCATACTGTCACAGCCCTAGATACAAACACCATCAAAAATGAACATTTGCATTTATTTAGAATGGATTTCAAGAGCCAAAGCAATGGTCTTGCAGTTTGAGTCTCTCGGGCAGATGGGGATGGGGTCACAATCACCTACCTGATTATTCTGGGGGGATGCAACTCGAAAAGGTTAAGAACTACTGCTCTAGGCCTTAGGACACTGAGTCATAGCACCTCATGTATACAGCACCACTCACCTCAAAGCACCAACCAGAAGCTGAGATGGAGAGGTTGAGTCAAAGCAGCTAATGAAAGGACAGCAGGCTGCAGCATGCTAAGAAATCACGAGGCTTACACAGTTGCAAAGACAACTGTTTGCATGTGTGGGGGCGTTTTGGGTGTGTGTGTTGCCTATAAATACAGGCTCTGTAGACAGAGAGGTGACTGGAGATCCAGGGGCTACATGCCTCTCTGCCCACCCTGGAGCCGGTGACACAGGGCAGAGTCGCCCCTTATGCCTGACGGCTGACTCACCCACACATCACTGCCTACACCAGCCGTGCATGTGGCAGAGTCAGCAGACCTCTAAAAAAAATAACAAAGGGGCTTTTTTGTGCTTTTAATAAAAAGGTGGCAGAGCTTAATCAGACAGGATCTAGCGTCTGTTTGTATGACAAAGACACAGACAGGAGCTCTCAGCCTTAGTAGATTGTGAATTACAAATAGAGCAGCACAGTTATTCTCACCTCGCAAAACACAATGAAAAATAAAAAAGCAGAGGTTATTAAGAGGAGATTAAAAAAACATGACTAAGAGAATGCAATCCTTGTGTTCTCCAGCTGCAACTGACAAAAAAGGGGGAGAAACAACAAAGATAAGAAGGAAAAATTCCAATAAAAAGAGGTGAGTCTGCGATAAAATGAAAAGGCAGGACTGAACTCTAGGAGTGGATTTTTCTTTTTGAGAGAGACAGAGTGAGAAAGTAATAGGGCTGGCATGTAGGGTTGAGAGAGTGAAGAGAGATGAAGGGGAGAAGGATTGAGAGGGAGGAGAGGTGAGGAGAGGTTGGGGCTGAGCCTGCTCTCTCTGGCTCTCTGTGTGGGTAATAAATCATTTGCAGGGTTCTGGGTCTCAGGCTGCAGTGGGCTGGGGAGCAAGGTGTCCAGGGACAGCCAGGAAGGAGGGGACCAGCTGATTTAAGAGCCAGTGCAAGGGTGGACAGCTGGGGTAGTTGGGCCTCTCTGGAGCCGAGACACGGAACCACACATACATATTATGAACACACAAATGTACACAGTCTCAATAAACACACAACAATGAGAATCTTGCAGCTGCTTGTTAAGTAAAGGACACTTTTTATTGTGAGCCACTCAGATAAGTTACATTTAGTTATCAATGTAAAAGAGTACATTAGGTACCCATTAGGCCCATGCCAGAGTTTTGACATATTTTGACAAATTAAACAATAAAAACATTAGAAACTGATATAAATAAATTTGTGGACACTTCAAATGAGGCATTAGATTCCACTTTAACTAAAATGTTGTGGTAGCATATATTAAAAATGACTGATAATCAGATTTGGTGGGCTGATTGGGGACATTTACCCTATTTTGTAATTAAGACACCCTGTGCACATGCATTTGTAAAATGCATGCATGCACATGTGCATTAGAGGCAACTTTTGCATTAACCAAATGTACGGGAAACAAAGAGGACAGCAGAAACCCACAAACCCCTCCCTGAACACCTACATAAAAACATTTGCATTTGAAACAAGCGTGTTTCAGCCCTTAAAGGGACAGTTCAGAATTTCTGAAATAAGGCTGCATGAGATAAAAACCAGTAATTCAACCACCTGATGCTTATTTGATATTCCTACAGCCACAGGGCATAGCTCAGAGAGATGGGAACTTATACTATGGCATGTTTCATGTGTGTTTGTTTAGACAATGACAAGGACAAATGGGTGAAGGGGCATTATAACACCATCATACACACATTGACAAGCACACCCAAGTGTATGTGCACTCACACGCAGCACATTAAGTGGGTCAGCTAGAGTGGCTCCTCTTTGTCCCAGTATCTCCAGGGACAACAACTAATTCAATCCTGTGTGGATATCATCCCATTGCTATTAGCAGTTCTGCACTCAGCCACACAAACTGGCCATGAACACAGCACACACACACCTATATGACCCCCATAAACACTCACACACAAAAAGACACACACACACACACACACACACACACACACGGTACAGGAGGTACAGAACACCTAATCCATCAGGTTTACAGGTAAGGGTAAAGGTGCTGGATGTAACAATACATTCAGCTCTTATTATGGTTTGATACACAATAGGGTAAAGGGTCAAGGTTTGATATTATCACAATATTTTCAGCAGTCACATAAAGGGGCAGTTCACTCCAAAATCAAGACTATATATATTTTTTTCCTCAGGTGTAAAGCCATTTATCCATTTGGCTCTTTTCAGACATCCTAACAGATTACTCATAATCCACAGAACCTGTTGTGAGCAGTTTTATGTAGGAACTATTTTCTTTCCACGGAACTACATCCCTCAGTAGTATCATCATGCTAGCTAGCTCAGCTGAGTAGGATGCCATTAATGTTTACATCCTGCACTGTCAAGAGCACCAGCCTCTCATCCATGACTAGATGTATGCTTCCTTCTTCTGGAAGAAAGTGTGTAACCGGGTTGTGATTCCTGGAAAGAGACATTGCTGTGGAGTTTTTTAAAATGCATTTTGGCTGTTGAGCTTCACAAGCTGAGTGCCTTTGTATTCAAGAGAGGGCAATCATCTCTCCAGGCAACATCTCCAAAACTCAGGAACTCACACCGTAACAATCTTGATGGACAAATATCGCCACAGATCAAAGAATGTACAATACAAAGTATGTGTTTTTGATTTGGGAGTTAACGGTCCCTTTCAGACGGATGTTTTAGTCTGAAAAGGCAGAGAGATTTATAGCTGCACCTAACGATTATTTTATTATTGTCATGATTAATCTGACAATTATCTTCACAATTAATCAATTAATCATTTAGACTATAAAGTGTAAAAAATTGTGAAAAATGCTCATTATTATTTCCCACAGCCCAAAGTGATGTCAAATTACTTCTTTTTGCAATTTGAAGAACCAAAATGACAGCAAATCATGACATTTAAGAAGCTGGAACCAGAAAATGTTTGACATTTTTCCTTGAAAAATTATTTACACGATTAAATGATTATCAAAATATTCGACGATTAATTTATTTTGATCGACTAATCAACTAATTGTTGCAGCTCTAGAGAGAAAATAAAATGTGCAAATCAACTTTTTAATCATTCAAGATGTTTTAATAGCAGCTAAAATAAATCCGAAGACTAAATCCCAACTTGTATACATCTACCAATAAATCCACATTTGACAATTAGTGCAAACAGAAGGACTGTTTCTTCATTAAGTACACAGCCAAAATGCTGCCATCCAGCAGACTTAAACTTGACGGTGTCATGAGTGTCGCGTCCCTTGTTGTACAGGCTGTGTGGCTTTACCTCGAGGTTCTTCGGCCTGTTTCGCCAGTTTACGGAGAGCTGCAGCGAATCCAGAGTGAGCAGACTGGGTAGCCGGGCTTCCATTGGCTACGATGGAGCCATTGAGAGACGACGGGGTGAGTGGGCTGACCGTCGCCGTGGTACGGGTCGCCGTGGAGATCATTCCTAACGATGGTGACTTTGGCTCATGGCTCATGCCTGCCAATGGACAAGAGGAAGGAGAACGGGAAAATATTATCAATACTGCATTCAGATGAAAGAACCAAACAACAACAAAAAAAATGAGTCACAAGGACTTCAATCATGAAAGATATCTTCAAGAAATACTCTAAGAGCAAAGCAGACAAAAATATGCGATCAGTAAGAGGCACATAGCTGTCTCCTTGGACACAGAGACAGTGAGGGCAGAGTGTGGTGCTGGGTATCTGTTTGTGACAGCTGGGGTGGATGGGGATTGGTGATGTGAGGGGCAGAGGGGCTCTGGTTGTATGGCTCAGGGTCAGAGGTGAGAGGTTAGCAGAGCAGGTCACCCTTTGCTCAAAGAGCTCCAGTCTGGCTGCATGTCTGCCAGAGGGCCATGGTCACAGAGTTTACACAGGGCCTTCACTGAGCATGCTCCAAAATTGTTCATATTTCTTGGTGGCAGTATATTATAGCAATGCATATGTTCACAAAAGCAGCATAAATCATACAGTTTAACAAATCAGCAACTCATTGGCTCCCTCACAGAACTATCACTTAAGAAAAGAGTCTTATTCATTCATTGTGCTTGATCCAATTAATTCTGCCAGAGAGGTGCTACTAAGACCCTTCTCTAATCAGGAAGGAAAAGAATAATAACGACACTGTAAGAGGAAATAAAATGTGATGTTTCAAAAACTGTCAGTTGGATATTATTGTAGTGTTTACTAAAAATTGGGATTTCCTGAGGTAAGCGTTCTGAGAGCTTTCAGTTCAACCGAAAAAGAAAATTAAGCAACATCGAAACAAGATGAAACATTCACTAGGGCTGCAACTAAAGATTATTATCATTATCAGTTAATCTGTTGATCATTTTCTCCGTTAATCAATTCATATTTTGGTCCATAACATGCCAGAAAATGGTCCTCAAATGTCTTGTTTTGTCCACATCCCAAAGATATTCAGTTTATTGACATAGACACAGGGCTCAACAATAAGGACTGCCCGTGCTTGCCTGGGGCAAGTAAAATGCCATGTTGGGCTAGTTAATCTAGCAACTCACTTGCTGACCGGGGAGGTGGTAAAAAATTCAACTATTAATCTATTTTGATTAATCATTAGTCATTATCATGAAAAAGTGGCCGAAAATGCTGTTTTTAGCCTCTAAAATATGGACATTTCCTGCTTTTCTCCATTTTATATCACATTAAACTGAATATCTTTGGTTTTGTACTGACAAAAATTGACATTTTAAGACATCACCTTGAACTTTATGGGCAAATAAAAACTGACTTTAGGCAAGCCACACTAGTTAAGTGAAAAAAACATTAACATTGAACCCTGGCAAAGTGTTATTTTTTGTGTCACATCTCTTTCTAGCCTCAGATTTTAAGATCTATGTGGTGGTTGGAGAGGAGGTGAGGAGGGTTGAGACGGCTGTCCCTTTCCTTCCCGTGCATATGTGTGTCAATGTGTGTGTGTGTGTGTGTGTGTGTGTGTGTGTGTGTGTTGAAAGGTAACACCCTGTTGACAGCCCCTCGGTCAGTGGAATCCCTAAATGCCAGAACGGCGTGTGATAGCCCTTCGTGCTCAGGCAAAACACACACACACACACACACACACAGAGAGATACACACAAACTGCGGATGGCTCAGAGGACAGTGTAAGTTCAGACTAGTTTGTATGTGGCAGAAGTATTAACCGTTACACCAAAACACACACACACGCTGGAGATCCTCCTTAAATCAACATTAAAAGTAAACTGAGCCTCTTGCTTACAGTATATCAATTGCACAATTAGATAAGTTGGAGTTATATCTGGATTTACCCCAGAGGCTGAGAGGGCTATAAAAAGATCATGTTTCCTCCTGAGAGCAGGAGCACAGCACCCTCTGTGTGTGTGTGTGTGTGTGTGTGTGTGTGTGTGTGTGTGTGTGTGAGAGTGGACACACACCGTGTCAAGTCAGGCATGAGCGAGTGAATAACATTCCCAACATCTCTCAAGTTGTCCTGCCTGTAACCTCCCAGTTACCCAGTGCACTCCAAATGAACCCAGCACACAATTAATAATGGAATTAACAATGACTACTGTCTGAGCAACACACACGGCACCGTTGAGAGACGGGCAAACAAGCAAAAAATACACACACACCAACTGCCCGGTCCAGTGACGCGACTTTGTCAAGAAGACACTAGAGTGCTGCTCCTCCCTCTCTCTTTAGAGAAAGTCAGAGAAGGGAGTAAAAGAACTTTCTTTTTGCAAAAACGAACACACTACGGACATAGGGCACACTATTTAGAGGTTGTATCAACCAAACACACAAAACCACAGTAGACAGACACAGATGAGTAACACATTGAAAGAAGAGACACATAGCCTGACAAATACACACATATCCGGAGGTCTGGCAGTGGTTCATGACCCCCCACCCTCCCCTCATAAGATTAAAAGCGTGGCCGAAGCTCCTTACTGCACAAAGGAGTAGAGCCGCCTGGATCCCCCATGGCTGCATCTTCATGTTGAGCCCAGCCCAGCACACACCGGCAGCCACCGACAGGACACACACCATCTTCCTGCTCCTCTTTCTCTCTCTCTCCGTCTATCTATCTCCTCTTTCCCGTCCACCCTCCCTCCCTCCCTGCCTGCCTTCCTGTCTCTCGCGCTGCTGCCGCTGCTCACAAAGACCGTTTAGAGCTTATCTAACAAAGCAACACACCACACACGCTGCCTATCTCTCCCCTCCTTGCTCGAGCTCCCTCTCTCTAAGTGAGAAAACAGAAATTCTTAACCTAGCAGCTGCTGCGATGTCACATGACCTCCCCCCTCCTCCCCCCCTTCCCTCCCTTCTCACACTCTCCCTCACTCCTCCTCCTCCTCCCCTCTCAACCTATAATTCCTCAGCCATTTGTAGATAACAGACACAGGCATGCATGCCCTGCCAACGCGAGCTGTAGGAGGGGGAGGGGAGAGGAGCAGAGGAGAAGAGGAGGAGGAGGAGGAGGGGAGAGCGCTCAGCCGGTCACCACATCTGACCCCATTGCTGGGGAAGCGACAGGCAGTGTGTATATATGTGTGTGTGCATATATATCGATGGATGGAGAGGGGGTAGGTTAAAGGGACCATTCACCTCCCAAATCAAAAATGCACATCTTCCCTCTGGTCTGTAGTGCTATTTATCCATCTCAATCTCTCTGGCGTGGCTTCCAGAGTTTTGGAGATATCGGCCATAGAGGTTGGTGCTTTCTCTTGAATATAATGGAACTAGATGGCACTCGGCTTCTGGTGCTCAAAGGCAATGGCTGTAATGATAACTACAAGACTATGGTCATACAATGCTGCTGCAGGGTTGAGCTCATTACAGTCATCACTGCAATTTTTTTAAAGGGTAAATCTTATATCAGCAATCCAATAATACATATAAGGATCTGACAAGTTGGCAAGACAGGAATAGAGCCTCTAAGTGGTCAAAAGATTAAACCCAAGGCATCTTGGGATTGCCAGTGGGCAGCTAACAACATGCTAAAGCTAATAACAATGTCAACAATGTCAGAGAAGACATTCAGTGTTGGATTTGTTATCATGGCTTAAATTTACAAAGTCTCTGTAAATAGTGCTGCAGTTCAAGGCTGGATTACAAAGTTTCTGAAAAGGATATGTTGGTTCCGGAACCAATGTTGTAAAGGTGCAATGCTAGTGTTAGCATTAGCTTAACATTAGCCTTTCCAGCTCAGTTTACTTAGGGGCTAACCCTGTCACTTTTCCAGCATTCGGGAAACAACAGACAAAACTTTTCTTGTTCTTGAGAAGCTGCCATGTTTATTAACTGAGACTCTGTGACCTGTACTGTACATTTACTGCCAGACTGACAACTTACTGTGAAGTTTAATTTTCACTCTCCTTCACTTGAGTGCTGCACACTACCTTATTTTTTAAAGGAGTTACTCTACTCTCATGACAGTATGCGTCAATGAAATCCAACAAAATTATTAAGGCAGTTGCTGAAAACTAGCACCACAAAGGGATATGTTTCTTTGTAACAGTGGTAAGAAAAAATCCATACTGTCACAGCCCTAACCCAAACTACTTTCTTTCTACTAGAAATAAAGTATTAAAAAAAATGGTTCACAAAAAGTCTGTGGATTATTTTGATTAACCAGGTCATGATGTCTGGAAAGAGACAATGCTGTTCAGTTTTTCAAATGTATCTTTTTGGTGCTGTAAGCACCACAAAATATTTAGTCCCATTATATTTGGCCGAACGCAGACATCTCTATTGCCGATTTCGCCATAACTAAGCATCTCACACCAAAACAATCTAGATGGATAAACAGCAATACTGATAAGAGGAAAATATGTATTTTGGATTTTGGGTTGAACTGTCCCTTTAAATATACAACGCACCCTTCTTTTCTTCAGACAGAAAAAGAAAGAGAGAAGGAAAGAGAAAAGAAAGAGGACAAGTCCTGGCCTGTGTCAAACACCCTACAGCATAGGAGAGAAAAGCTTTTGTGGTAGAATATCTGCCTCAATTCAATTTGCTTTATTAGCGTAATTGTTCTTTCACAACTGAAAATGCTCATCAGGAAAAATGAAAAAGCAACTATGTACAAAACAAAAAGTAATGAAAGCCATTATCTGTAAATCAACCTCATGCTTTTCACACAAACAAGGAAGTCATACCAAAAATGTGGACACGCAATCAACGTACAGCACATACACACACACACACACACACACACACACACACACACACACACACACACACACACACACACACACACACACACAAACACACACACACACACAAACACACACACACACACACACACACACACAAACAGAGGCTAAACACATGCTACAACTACAAGCAGTTGTTGTTATCAGGGTGGAGGAGACTAATGCGTAATAGTGGTTGGGGGTGGAGGACTCAGGAAAAGAGTAAAAAGCGTGGGTTTGACTTCCCCTCTGTCCGTCCTGCTGTCATTTGCAGGGGTGTGAATGAGTCGTTTCTTTAGTCATTTCCTCCTTCCGTCACTCACTACTTTTCTCAGAATGGCGAGGGAGCAAGAGTGATGACAGGCAGAGAGATTATCTTTGGGGTAAAGCTACACGGTGGCCAACATTGTGCCAAAGGCCAACTCCCCTACAAAGCTCTTTTCTGTTCCTTAGGCCACGGTCTGACTACCCTGAGAAAACCACCAAAGGGCCACCAAACTCTCCTCACTCACTGTCTTTGTCTTTGTCTCTGTTTTACACCCTATTCCTGTCTAGCAAAACCAAGATCATCCTGCTGGTTTTTTGCAATTTGCATTGATGTCTGTCTGAGGGAGCTCGTATGAGGCAACCACAAAATCAGACCACATCATGGCAGAGTTGGGGCTGAGGGGGTTGCAGGTGCTCATATAGTTTTCCCAGAAATTATGCTTGTTCAGTCTCCCTCTGCTGGTTTTCAGAAGTAGAACTGAAGCTCATGGGGTGTCCTGGTCGTAGACATATATACATGTAGACATTGCATTGACTGCTTTGGCCCATTGCTGCGATATATCAACATCACCACAATACTGGACATGCCAAGACTGGCTTGTGAACAAATACATGTAAATAGGGGAGCTGCAGTTTTTCTGGATAAAAGGCACTTTAAGATTTTTTTCTCAGCCAACTTCAATGAGTCGCTATATTCAATGGTTTTAATCTATATGGAGTAATAAAAACGTTGGGTTTTTATTCAACTTACTCCAACAAGACCGTGAATCCTTGAATATAAAAATGTCTAATTGAAGTTTGTTGAGAAACATAAGAGCTATAGTGCTTTTAATCTAAAAAAGCTCCCCCGTTTACTTGTATTTGTTTACAGGCCAGTCTTGCCCTGTCCAATATGGCAGTGATGTTGATATATAATCCAAAGGTCAATGTGGCATTTATGTATATTTCTATGGTCCTGGTGGCCTAGGGGTTGACCAACTTGCCAAGTGCAAATCTGGTTTTGTTGCATATTATCCCCTATCTCTCTGTCCACATTTCCTGTCAACTGTACATTGTCTCATGCTCAATGAAGGCAAAAAATATGAAACAGAAGTGCAGCTTTTCAAGAAATCTTCAAAACCCCATACTTACAGCTATAGGATCAAGAGCTGGTTTCCACTTTGCCCATATATTAACAATAGCCTACTAAACTGTTAGTTTGTGAAAAGAGCCAAGAGTCAACCAAGTTTTCACTAGTCTGTTAGTAACAGAAGAATCCCTCAAACTCAAAGCTCAGGACAAAAGTATTGAGTAATTGTTGCAACAGCTTTTCTCTTTTCTCTTGGAACACTGTAGTCACTGGCGCGCTGCTGCTAACTGTGCTGTAGCTGCCATTAGCTAGTTAGCTCAGTTAGCGGTCCTATCAGACTGGGACACATCCTCCGAGACCAGTTTGAGGACCAGTATTACACTACCAAGGGGACCAACAGTGGCTCTGACCAGGACTCTGATTCTGGGGATGATGAAGCCACTGTGTGTTCAGGCAGGAGGCATGAAGCAGTTGAGAAGAAAGTTTGTAGTTCAGTTTGTTTCTGAAGCTGGCAGTTATTTATTCCCCATGTTTTGAACAAGACTTGTGCGAGTCTTTTTCCATTCTCATTTAATACTTCGTGCCCCCAAAATTTATATTAAAATATTTAAATTAATATTACAACTAGCCAACTAATGACCTGAACTAATGACTCCTAGTTGACCAGAAAAACTTAAGTCAGGGGCAGCCATAACACTTGCTGCTTCAAGGCACTGAAGATTAAAACATGCACAATAGGATTAAGTGGAAATCAATGATAGTATTAAGGCTACGTGGGTGTACATGATCTAAGAAGAGAGAGCTCTCTCTACTCTTTGTTTCCACGTTACTTTCTACACCATAAAACATAAGCCATGCAAGTCTCTTTTAAGAGTAAGTAATGATGAATACCATGATCTAAGCAACCTAGGATGAGTAATGTCTTGCGAATTTCCAGATAAGTGAGCCTGCCTCCACCTCTTAACATCACTGAGTTACAACACACTTGCTCAATGTTTTAGCCAGTCCCTGGCCCTACATCCTACAAGCATCCAGCAGATGGCATTGTCTCCCAGTTAATTGGAGCGAGTCCTCTGTAAATGAAGCAGCATATGTCACAGTCCTTTAATCTAGTGATACAGAAAAGAAGAAGAGATTTTAAATGATATTGCTGCTGTGGATTATGAAAAGGACAAAGGCTGCATCCACTAGTGAGATTTAGACTGTTAATGCAAAGGGTTTATGAGATACAAACAAATTAGATCTTTTGGCACAGTAGCAAAAGTTTAACATCTTTAACTGACATCCTGAGGGTTAAAGTAGTCTGTTACACACCAAGCTTCCTGATACAATTAACCCTTTGAATGCCGTTACACCCTAAGGGAAAACAAAACAAAGCCCTGGAAAAAAAAGGAATGTAGATTACAACAAACCACACACAAACATGATCCCGCCCATACATAACACACACACACACACACACACACACACAGCAGATTGACTGCTAAATGGCATACAGTAAACACACAGTTTTAACACCCTGCTGGGAGTAAAGCCGATCACTAACTCCCATAGTCAAACAAACACACTGACTGACACACACACACACACACACACACACACACACACACACACACAGTTCCACCCTTTTGCTGGTTGGAATGCAGATTACTCTTTCTCTCTCACACACACACACACGCACACACACACGCATATAAAGTAAATCCTCTTGGCTCCTGTATGCCCTGGCCAGTGGGGAGATAATGCAGTGGCAGCTCTAGCGAGTGGTTAATCTTTAACCAGGAAGGGATTTGCCTATCAGCTCGTTAAAACTAGCAGGGCCGTGCTGCTGGCCTGTCTATCTGATCCAGCCACAAACCTGGCCTGGCAAAGTCCAGCGCAGCACGGACTGGAACTGTACTGTGTATCCATGCTTTACTTCACTGGGGCAGCAGATGCCTCCTCTCCAGCAGCTTGATATAGCACACTTTGCCACAATATTGTGGTCCTGCTTAGGAACAGAGCCAAACCGGTCTGTGTCTGCCCTCAAATGGGCAATAAAGATGTCATCGCAGTAAACTGGTTGGCTCAACATGTGTGGTCAGGCAGGCGACTAAAGCACCATTTCTTAAAGTCTCGCTGTGCTCGGCTTTGAATACTTTTGTAGCTCTGGTGTAACACAGCCTCTGTGGTTTGGTGTTTTGTTCCACTCCTACATTCCTGTTCTTACTTTCCTCTAACAAATAGCACCCTCGCTGTTTGCTGCTAATCTCTTCTTTGCTGTACTATCAGAGCTGTATTTGCTAATACAAAACAAACATTTACTGCTGCTTTCTACCAGCAACCTACTGGATGGATTTTATTGTGAAGCAGCTACAGGAAGTTTAACCTGATTTGATATTATCATTAGCAAACATAGGCTGTATATTAAAAAGTGAATGGAGCTTCCATGGTCAGAAAAGTTAAGCCAATACGGAAGTGTCTTAAAACTGTATTCTTTCTAATGGCCAGTAGTTCTTCAGAGTTCTGAGTCTATGTGCCCTTATGGAAAAATGACCCAACATCTCACTTGATTTATTATCTCAGTAAATCATTTCCTAATGAGTTTATGTTATTAATCACTAGTTTCAAATCTTCTTCCATACAGCATGATGTTCATTTTGTAAATTGTGGTCCCATTTAATGTCAAATAGACCATAAATCAGGGTATGTTTTAGGGAAGGGCTACTGGTAATTGACACATCGGTTAGTGAGTCCATCCAGTGCCTCATACAAGGCTCCCAAAACTCTGGTCAAACTGTCAAATTAGACAGTATTGACCAAATATGGATCAAGATTTTGTTACTGTACTGTATATTTCTCACCTAAAATGTTTTCAGAAAC